>CM008337.1:9286764-9318480 GCA_002525835.2 Ipomoea batatas | reverse complement strand
TCTCCTCTCTCTCCCTCATACTATTCCTTTTTTCTTCAAGTATAACACACTTCCAGTGAGAGAGAGAGAGAGAGGAGTATAGTCTTGAAGACTATTTATGATTTTGTAGGGTATAATCTTATCCACTGTTTCTTTACTTCATCAGTTTTCTAGTCAAAATTCCTCTATTTTTTTTTTTCTGATATTCACTCTGGGCTTTTGCAGGTATTGATTTCATAGAAGGAATTAAATCTTAGAAGAAATCTATATATCCCAGATAGAGAGAAGAGATTAATGGGCTCCATGAATTCCAACAACTGGCTCTCTTTCCCCCTTTCTCCTTCTCAGGCTGCTGCCCAGTCTCATCACTTCTCTGTAGGGTTAGTCAATGACAGTCTTGATACTTCTTTCCAAAATCCAGGTAATTAACATATATATATATATATACTCTCTCTATTCCCTTCCCTTATTTGCATACTGTACTGATATCTATACTGATCACAATAAAACTAATCCAATTTGTTATGATTAATAAAACTAACCCAATGGGGTAGCTCAAGTGGCAAGTGAGCTTTCTTTGTGGGGAGGAATTTCGGGAGAACCCTGGGACCCCAGACGTGATGATTTCCCCTGGGTCAGCTCCCGTGCCTCCCGGAGCGAACATGGGTGGACCTCGAACCGTTAAACGGACGGAGAGAAAGACCCTGTAGATTTACCAAAAAAAATTAAGTGCTTATCACTACGCCAAAAACTATAGCGCCACACATTTTCAAGACGGTTAGGTGCTGGACATGACCTTTTAAGCCCTTTAATTTACTGGTCTCTGTCCAACAATCCCCAGTCAGTGGGTGCTAGACTTGGTCATTACTGGCCTCTGCCCAACACAATCAAATCTTTGTCGGGTTCGTTTAATTTGGGCTAGAAAATCTTGACATATTTCTTGTTTTGGATGTGCAGAGTGGAATTTGATTAGCACCCAAGGGAGCAATGAGGTGCCCAAGGTTGCTGATTTCCTAGGCGTTGGCAAGGTGGATTGCAACCAACCGGATTTAGTCTCCTACAATGACATCCAAGCAAGTGAACCGGACTATCTCTTCTCGAGTAACGCCGGAGGTCTGCTGCCGGTCCAAACCGGCGGCGTGACGGTGGCCGCCGGTGCGGGCGGCGGCTTCGAGCTCCAAGAGAACAACGCGTGTAATATGCAGTCATTGACGCTGTCTATGGGGACCAGTGGAAAAGGCTCTGCTACTACTCATGCTAGCCCTAGTGGTAATGCCACGGCTAGTGGTAGCGCTGAAAATAGTAACACAAGCATAGTGGAAGCCGCTACTCCTAGAAGGGCCTTGGATACTTTTGGACAAAGAACATCCATTTATAGAGGTGTAACAAGGTTAGTTATAAACATTATTGTGAGATTTTCTAAGGTGCTTATAGTATTTGGTCATATTAATATAGAAAAAATTATTATTATTGTGATATTCGTACTTATTGGTTCAAAATCTTATTATCGTTTTTACGAATTTAATTTCTTTAACCTCATCTCGATCGGGTTGTATGTATTTGTAGGCATAGATGGACCGGAAGGTATGAAGCTCATCTGTGGGATAATAGTTGCAGGAGGGAAGGGCAATCACGAAAGGGTCGTCAAGGTTTAATTTCCACTTTTTCTAAGTTTTTAATTATTATTATTATTTGTTATTATTGTTATTATTGTTGTTGATGATTGCTAATAATTTTTCTTTTATTGGTATTGACTTGGTGGGATCTGATAATCACTAATAGTGTATTTGGGTGAGTTTTTCCTTCTACATTCTGTCAACTTTTTAAAAAATAAAGTATATTTATTCATAATCATAATCTTTTTATTAGGGATAATATTTTTTTTTTGTTTTTTATTAATATGAATATAGGTGGATACGATAAGGAGGATAAAGCAGCTAGGGCTTATGATCTTGCTGCATTAAAATACTGGGGAACTTCTACAACTACTAATTTCCCAGTAAACATTTTGTTCTTTCATTGCATGTGTTGTATTAATTTGGACCTTTTGATTTAATTTTCGGGGGAAAAAAAGAAGAAGAAAATTTAATGTTGCTGGGAATTGAATTTCTTGAATGCAGATCAGTAACTATGAGAAAGAATTGGAGGAGATGAAGCACATGACTAGACAAGAATTTGTAGCTGCAATCAGAAGGTAATTAGTTGTTTTTATTATTATTATTTTATTATGGATTAATTTAATTTAATTAATAAAAAATAATTACTAGAAATATACGAATTCTTTATATGTAAACACCTGGTATAAAACAAGAAATTGATTTTGTCTTTGAGACTCATCCTTTAATCTGGGGACTGACAATTCTTCTTTTTTTTTTTTCTTTCTTTTTTACTGTAAAATAATTTTTTTTATATCTCATTTTTAAATTCCAGGAAGAGTAGTGGATTCTCCAGAGGTGCATCTATGTATCGCGGAGTAACAAGGTTCGAAGTCTTTCCTCTTTTCATAGAAAAAAAAAAACATGTTTTTCTTGCTATTATTTTTAAGGTAAACTGTAAATGATGAAAAGAGGACAAAGATCCTATCTCCCTCTTCTCTCTCTCTCTCATTCATGAAGAGTATCTACGAGCAGGCATCATCAGCATGGACGATGGCAGGCCAGAATTGGGAGGGTCGCTGGCAACAAAGATCTCTACCTGGGAACTTTCAGTAAGCAATTTCTTTTTCCATTTATCCATTAATTTTTGGGAGTCTGAGTTTTCCTGCAGTAATTGTGTTTTTTTATTTATTAATGAGGTAAACCCCACTCCTGACTGTGTAAGTAGTGAGTAAACCCCCGCCCTGTGACCCTAGCCGGCAAAGGACCACAAGGAGGTAAACTAGTTTAGGTTACCCATATAGCTGACTGGCTCAAACCCAAGGGCTTGATATATGCATGAGGACTCCCACGACCATTTAGTGTATTAGTAAATCCTGCCTTGTAACCCTAGTCGTCAAAAAACTACAAAATCACGAGTTCGTATCCTTATCCCCTTAGTTTGAGCCAATCAACTATAAATAATCTAGGCTGGTTTATTTCCTGTGAGGAAAACCTCACAATCCTTTCGGATGTAAATAAACTCGAGCTTGTAATCCTTGCCAGCAATATCATCACTTGCACTTTAGTTTGAGTCAGCCAACTATAAGTAATTTAAGCTGGTTTATTTTCTGGTAAAAGACCACAAGAATTCAAACGTTTAAACTTATGATTATAAGTGTGAATCTATTCTTATTTTGGCTGGATTTAGAACAATTATGATTCCATGCATGCAGGCACTGAGGAGGAAGCAGCGGAGGCATACGACATAGCGGCAATAAAGTTCCGGGGTCTAAACGCCGTGACGAACTTCGACATGAGCCGCTACGACGTGAAAGCCATCCTGGAAAGCAACACCCTCCCCATCGGCGGAGGCGCCGCCAAGCGCCTCAAGGAAGCGCAAGCCCTAGAATCCTCCCGGAAACGCGACCAAGAAATGCTGGCCCTCAACTCCAGTTTCCACTACGGCGCCGCCACAGCGGGACCCATTCACGCCGCCGCCGCCGCGGCGGCCTATCCCCTCATGCAACCCTTCGACGCCCAGCCACTGCTCACCCTACAAAACCAAGATTTCTCCCACCACTACGCCGCCCAGGAATCGCCCTACACCTACATCCAAACGCACCTTCAACTCCATCATCAACAACAACAACACTCCCCATCTTACTTAAACCCCTCCCCCCAGACCTCTCAGTATTACAACAATAACAACAACAACCCGTATCTCCAGAGCGGCAACCCGGGTTTGCTCCACGGGTTGATGAACATGGGCGGGTCGTCTTCTTCGGTGATGGACAACAATGGCGGAAGCTCTAGTGGGAGTTACAGTGGAGGAGGGTATCTTGGTAATAGCACGCTTGGGATGGCTACAAATTCCAATTCTGGAGGAGGAGGAGGAGATCAGGAGCTTGCTGTAGTGAAAGTTGATTATGATATGCCGTCGGGGACTTATACCGGGTGGTCCAATGACTCGGTGCAGGGTTCCAATCCTAACATTTTCAGCATGTGGAATGATTGATTGAGCCATTGAGGTGTGTTTTGTATGCAAATGTTTCAGGAAGATCCAAATGTTACGTTGAACTTCTAACTTTTTTGCAAATGGTGCACGGAACCCTAAGCTAAGCTAAGCTACCAATATTTGTATTTCAATTCTTCTTTTTTTCTTTTTGTATAATTTAAATTATTTTTAATTTTATTTCTGGCCAGAGCCCGATCATCAGCCTGGTAACATGCATCCATTCTCTTGCCTCAGGTCAACACAATCATTATTGCATGGACCAGGGTCCACACAGCTGTGTGAACCAAAAATAAAAAGTACATTATTTTTGTACTGAAGTACATTATTTTTGTACTGTAGGTACATTATTTTAGAGTACATTATTTTTGTATTGAATGTACCTACAGTACAAAAATAATGTACTTTTTATTTTTGGTCCACACAGCTATGTGGATCATGGTCCATGCAATAATTTGCCAGTTCCACATGCTTTTATTTTTTGTTATCATGATTTTTGGTCTTCTCTTATAAACTGCTATGATCTGCTACAAATAACACTTTTAACTTCGGTTATTTGCAAACATAATAAATAAATGATACGAGGGTGACTATAAATAAAAAAAAAAAAAATCGACGTCATATATTTATAAAAATTTTACGTTGATTTTTAGCTAATAACCGACGCCATATTATAATGTTAAAAAGTGACTTTGTTTTTCTAAATTAAGTGAAGTATCCAATAAAAAAATGAGAGTACATATAATATTTTACTTGAATGATTCATACAATTACTTGTCTTCGAAAACAAACCCTAAATGTAAATCTGTTGCATTTTTATTAGTTTAAACAAATCATATATATATATTTGTACGTGATATAATACGTAGTATATATGTGTTATAATTTGGAAAGAGAGTTCCAAGAATTATTGAAAACTCAAATTAGACCAGACTCTAATAACTGTTAGACCGCCTATAGGAGTATTAGGCTACGATGAGCCGTCTATTTACCTTCAAGCTGGTCAAATTTACCTCTTTTGTGGTCCATTTCCAATTATGGAAAAGACCGCAGTCGTTGCATGAATGTTTACTATGAGTGAAATATGTTTTGTAACTTACATTTTACGTAACACGCACATATATTAGTGTATATATACCCAAGTATTATATGTATTATGTATACACATATGATTTAACATTCATAGATATTTTACTAAAATATAATATACAATTGAATTAATTGTTATATGATAATTTTAATAAAACGATAATTAAAAAATAGGAAAAGATATGATAGATATAAGTGTATGGCAATAATGAGAGACATAGCAATAATTGTATAGATTTGACATCGTTTGGACAAAAATGTGACATTTAAAAACCCTAGACAAAATCATGTAAAGTACCAATGCCATTACTTTCTTTTCAAATTTGAAAAGAAGGTAATTGGACTACCTTCTTTTATTTTTATTTTTTTTGACCGGACTTCCTCACAAAGAAGGTAATTGCATTGCCTTCTTTTCACTACTTTAAAAGAAGGCAATACTATTACCTTCTTTCCACTCTCAATTTTTAATAGGAAATTTTTATTACTTTAAATTTGTGTTTTAAAATTTTTATTTTATTAAATATTAATTAATAACATAAAGTTTTTAGAAAAAAAATAATCATATAAACACAAATTTTAAAATTTTAAATTGTCATATCGGCTAAAAAGGTCGTCAACTCTAACGAAATGTAAAATTTTACTACTATACCCTTTTATATATTAATTAATTAGAGATGTAAACTCCATTAATTTGTTCAGTATTTGTGATTATAAGAATTGATACGTTTTCATAAACATCCTTCGTAATTCTATATTTAACTAGAACACAACCCTTCCAATTTTTATTACTTCGAATTTGTTTTTCAAAATTTGTATTTTGTTAAATATTAATTAACATCATAAAATTTTCAAAAAAAAAAAAACCACATTAACAAAGATTTTTAAATTTTAAATTGTCATTTGTAGTACGATGGATTCCATGATATTAATAACGTATTTTTAAATATTTTTATTATGTATTTATTTATTTATTTATTTATTTTATTGTCATTTGAAATGAAATGAATAACTACATATTCTACATTGCATGTGGGGGACAGAAATGAAAACTTCGTAAATTGTCTAGACAATTCACATCAACGGACGAAAATTATAATTTAATATTAATATTAATATAGAATAAACTCCTTCACACTAATTATTATTATTAACCTAAATAATAATAATAATAATAATAATAATATGATAATAATAATAATAATAATAATAATAATAATAATAATAGTAATAATAATAACTTTGTATCATTAATAATATTTGAGGAGAGAAAAAGGTAAGAGTACCTTCTTCTCTCTCTCTCTCTCCTGCGTGTCAGCTTTTGCTAGAAGAAGGTAATGAGATTAGTACTTTACATATTTTAGTCTATCTTTTTGTTTCTACCCATTTTTGTCCCATCCTTGTCAAATCTGATCTACCCAAAAAAGTCAACAACCCCAATAATGACGGAGTTATTATATAATAAAGGAGTTATAACGGTGTAAGGGTAATTTTGTCTAACAAAAATGCAGTAAAAATAATTTGGTCAAATAAAATAAAATGTACAACATCTAAAGTAAAATGTATATTTTTATTAGTACACAAAAAAAATGAACAAAATCGGAAATATAATATGGATTGACACATATTATGTTTTTAGATGATAAGAATTTTGAAGTCTTTTACATTTACGAGTAATATTTTTGGAAGAAATCGAAGTCGATATAATATGGATAGAAGTAATTTATTTTAAAGCAGCTGACCAGCTAACCATATGGTTTGTTAATTGTTAGGCAAAGTTAATACTTGTAATGGTTCTTTAATTTGAACAATTTTATCAGTTGTGGTCTTGTGATTTTAAACTTTAGTTTAAACGGTCCTCTTAATTTCAAAAGGTGACTTCTCGTACAGTCGTACGTGATCTGTGGTTAGTTAATCCATGATATGAGCCTTAAAATGGAGGCCAGGGCAAATCCTGCGTTTTTAAGTTGTTATTGGTTCCTAGCTTCATTATAAAAAGTATGTCCCCATCAAGACCGCAATGTGTGCAATCTCTTTTGAATATGTTGTAACCTGCTGTGTGTCCATCTATTCTGTATCTTGTGAGTGTCCATATATGTCATTGTATATGTATAATATATATAAAATTGTCCAACCAGTATATATATATATTGTATATGTATAATATAAAAGACCAGGTCATTTTTGCCTCGGCGATTTTTTGTTGTACTATCTGCATTACTGGTTGGTCCTTGCAGGATGTATTCCTCATTTTCCCTTGGCTATGCGTCGGCCGTTCAAACTATGACTAATTAGAGAACAACGCTGGTACTATTACAATGTGGCAGGTGTGTGTCAGTTGCTATTGTGCTTCACATGGCCCTATGACATTTCATTTCTTCCTTGTGTACTTTTGCCTAGTCTTTGCATACTTTTGCCTATTCTTTACAAATATTTTGGTCTTGTTTGCGAGAATTGAGGTTTTTATAATCTTGTAGCTTGTCTGCACACTTCTCTTTGTACTTGTTTCAATTTTTTTACCATTTCATGTTCATTTGTTGGCGGGCTTTAGTTTTATTACATTTTATTGTTTTATTGATGTCAGAATTATGGATTTCATTCAACTACTTTAGCTCTTTATTATTTTTAGATGTACTTTTTATCCAAATTTTTAGGTTTCTCCCATACTTCAATTGTCCTTTGTAAGACTTTTTTTTGCCTTCATTTGAGGGGAGTTGCTAGCTGCATAAGCTCCCATTGTTTCTTATATATAGCAGACTATTGTACATAAGTTTCATTTCTCTCCGATTTGTTTTCGTTTTCTCCTTCTGTAAGTTGCTGTCATTTTCTGCTCCCATTTCTCTTTAATTGCTTACGATTTTTTACTTGCCTCACATTTACCATTTTTGTTTGAGTTTTATCATCGTGTTTGTATAAAATATTTAGATCGATACTTTAATTAAACATATTTGTCTTTATTATGTTGCTCATTTCTTACTCTTTATTTGTTGCTATCACGAAGGTCATTCAACCAAGATGATGTTGTAACCTGATGAGAATGATAACAAGATAACACAACATTTAAAACAATTTTCTCATTCTAGGTACAACGATTTAGGAAAAAAAATCCAAACCTAAATGTGTTAGACCAAGGTTGCCACACCTCCGTGCGAAAGACATCAATGGAAGCAATTGACAATGTAGGCACAAGATCAACTGTGCCTATCATCTTCCAAATCTAGAAGAAGGCAGTACCTTCTTCCTAGGGAAAAAATTTTGTGTTTTCCCTAGGAAGTCTGTCTTCCGATTATCTCCGATCCTTGACTCCTTCCGATCGGTTATTTCCGATCTGTTACTTCCGATCATATTATTCCAAACGTCTTCGTTCCGGAATAGTTCATTCCGAAAATGGCTCCTTCCAAAGTGATTCCTTCCGCCCACTCCCTGTCGACATTGGATAGTTTATTAGAACGAATTGTCAACATTTAAAACCCAGAAATTATGCTTTCTTTCTACAAAACTTTCATAATAAATTCAATCATGTCTCTAAAATAAGAATGACTAGCTATCCATAATTAAAGGAGAGAGTTGTATCTCTCTCTAAAACCATTTCGCATACTTCATCATGCTCAATCTAAACAAAGTACATATTTGGAAATCGTACTCAACAAAAGCTAAGCTAAAAATGAAGATAAACTATGTTAGAATCCGTTAGGAAGAGACCATGTATGTGATTCTTCCTCTACTATTTGGTAAAATGGTTTTTAACTAACCGAATTTAGCAATGAAGTCCTAGATTATTTGTGCTAATTTCTCAAATTTAAAGAGAGAAACAAAAACATTTCTCATTCTGTTGTAGAATGTGTAAAAAAAACGAAAGATCTACATTTTGATTTTTCATTTTCGAAAGGCATTTCCAACTTCTCTATATGTTTTTTCTGGATCTACAGTTGCTATGTGAGTCTAAGGTGTAAATTACTTTTTTTTTTTAATCAGAACTGTTATTAATGGTCATTGGAAGTGCTATGTGAGTGAAATAGTTAGAAAATAATTTTTACTTAGGGTTGGTAAACTAAATACAATGCATGTATTTATTTGTAGAAGAATTGTATAGGATATAGATTTATATTGTGTGCTTACAGATTACCCTGGCCTTATGAAAAGTTAAAGCATTCAAGGAGAAGACAACTAAAGATCACATCACCAAGACCCACAGTAGAATGAAAATGCAGAGTAAAAGTAAAGTACTACCCCGTCCCATTTTATGTGTCTAGTTCAGTTAACGAGGCTTGACTGAAGTTATTTTTAATTCAAGTTTTCATAATAGTAAGTTTAATATTAATATACAAAATTTATATATTTAGAAACTACACTAAAAGTACTATTAAACACAAAATAATCAAATTTAAAAATGAGTAAAAATTACTAAAGAAAATAAACAAAGAAGAAAGAGTTGGTTGACCAATGAATAGTAAGTAGGACAGGTAAAATGGGACATATGAAGTAGTATTTAAAGACATCAGCTTTGGCTGTCCAGTTGGATTTGCCAATTCATTTCTAAACCTGCAGACAAAAATACAGCATTGTTTTAGGCACCATCAACAACAAATAATGAGAGCAGTTAATAGTATTCAAATGCACACATGTAACATATCAAACATACTACTCTATCATTCTTTATTTTTCCGATTTACCTCAATTCCAAATCAGTCTGCTAGCACAAAAAGTATTTAACGCTAATTGAAGTATTAACTTAAGATTGAAAGTTGAGAATGAAAGATACAATACTTCCATTTACATGAATTAGTAACTAGATAATATAACATTATAACATAAAAACAATTAAAAGATATACATAAAAGATCTACAACATTACTAGATATACACAAAATATATACATTATAATATATGTAATTATATAAGTTTATAAGAAATAAACTTAATGCAGATTGTTATACAACAATTAAAAAAAAAAGGGATGGGAGCCTGTTATAATGCAGATTTCGCCGGCAAACATAAAAAAGGAGACAACAAACATCATATTTTGCCGGCGGCAAGTCGACGACAAAGTATAGACAATGAAATGCAGTTTTTATTAACAAATTGGTAAAAACAAATTATTACCCATTGTTGCTGGCTGCTAACTGTTGAAGTGCTGAGGGAGTGAGAGGCGAATGGCGACTGAGAGGGGCTGTGAGACCCCAAAATACTTTTCCACCAAAACTCCTATTTTATCAAGTTTCAAAATAAAACTATGTATAATTTCTACTTCTACGATTATTTTGCCCAATGAGCTTATAAATAAAATATTTTAAACTCTTTATTTCAAAAGATTTATTACAAAATATTTATATAATTATTTATGGTTTTAAAAGCCTTATTTAAAGGATATATTTATTTATTAAAATTTTGATCCAAAAGTCTATCTGTGACGAACCTGTGAATCTGATAGCCAAGTTTTATTACTATGATGCTCTATAAATGTGTGTTGTTTGCTTAGTTTTTCTTGTTTGATGCTTAGAAATGTTGTGATAAATGGTGTTAAGTGTTATGTTGTTGAACAAATGATATTTGGATGCTATAATGATGTTGTTGGATGATTTCTAGTTGGAGAAAATGGGATTGTCTGATAAATGTTGCAGGAGAAGGAGGCCACTACCTCGATCTGTTGTGAACACGCGGGACTGGCCACAGGGCTGTAAGCCTTATTGGCCAGCCTTGCGTGTTGTGTGGCAGGCGAGAAGTGGAAGGTTGGAAGCCCTACAGTCTCCCACTATAGCTCATGGGTCCCGTGCGGTAAGGCCTTGAGCCCTGTCGTGTGACCCGTGAGGCTATGGGCCTGGGCGTGCGGGTCTTAGGGCCCTGCACCTCTGAGTCATGTCACACCCTGTTGAACATATTTTCTGTAAAATGAGTATGTTCTGGATAAAAATTATTTTATAAATAGAGCATGATTATTCTCATTTTCTCACTGGAAATCTATGTTTGATTTACATAGAAGTAATATTCATGATTCTATGTGTTTATATGGGAGTGCCCGAATTAATTATTTAAAAGGAGATTAACATGCTTATTTATATCCATACTATCATTATTATTTTATAAATCTATAGCTATCTCCTATTTTCAAAACCTATATCTATATTTTATTTAGAAAGCATGGTGTATGTTATATAAACCCTATTATGGAAGGAAGAGTTTCTATAATGTTTATACTACCCGTATTTGTTAAGTGTGAGGAAAAAAAATATTTTTGGAGGATCCTTTTGAAAGTTATGAAGAGATGATATTGACTAGACGGTGATGAATTGTAGTTTAGTGGTGGATGGATAGTGTAATCGGAGATGGAATCCCCGAGTGTCGTACTCTTAGGATGACAAAATTGGAGTCAATCGAATGCAATGCTTTCTAAGGGAAAATTTATCAAGAGATAGCTAGGTGCAATGAAACAATTGAAAGGCAAGAAGGCATAGAAGTAAATGAAGCAAATAACAAAGCAAGGAAAGGAAGGAGTTTGACTCATTTACTAGGGCTTATGCATGCATTGGACTATGGAGGGTTTGAGATTATGCAACTCATGCCCAACTCAAGGGAAACAAAGGTACAATCACTAAGTGGTGTCACACTTAGACTCCTAGGTCCTCAATCGGCTAGGGCATTTGAAGGTGTAAGTTTTAGGGTGAGGGGAATGTGGAATGGAATGTGATAAAACAAAGAGTCAAGACTCCCCGAGTGTCGTGTCTCTCAATGATGAAAATTGGAGCGAGTTAGTGTTGGCATTTAGGATGTTGAGATGCAGTAGTTACAAGAACTAGCTAAGAACAAGAGAGTAATAAGCATAGGTTTGAGGGGTACGAAGTAAATTGAAAAGGGACAAGGGGGTGTGTGACTTAGTTAGTCTATACGATTGATCATTCTATTGGAGATGCGGAAATGAGTTTCGGGATTGAACTAGGGAGTCACAGTATTTATACCGAGTGGCGTTACACTCAGACTGTCAATCCTCATTCGGTTGAGGCATTTAATCGAACACCTTACCTAACACTCCTCCCAGACCTCATCCTTTCGGATAGAGGGCGGGGATGTGGATGAGTTGGACTCGTGAGAGGCCGCTATCGCGCACACACTCACTTTCACTAAGTCTACTATCTACTCCGGCCGAAATAGGAGCAAAGCATGAAGAACATCATCCACACAAGACTAAAATCCTACTTCATCATTTTCACAATCATATGGCAAAATTCAAGCATCAATCTTAAGATCTAACATGGGCACACACACCCTCAACTAATCTACTCAAGCATTATCAAATCAAAGATCTAAGCAATGAAAAATAATCGAAACAAATAGATTAAAGTCATAATCTTTCAAGAACAAGAGTAGAGTAATATACCTAGGAATCCAATGGGTCTATTACATGTTCACTCTCATCCTTCTCCTTCAATCTACCATGGAAAACTAATCTAATCTAATGAAAAATGGGAATTTCCCCCAAAGGGGAGAAACTAAAGGAAATCAGATTTGGAAATTGGGGGTCTCCCCTCTAAAATGCAAAGGAAGCGTTTAAATAGCCAACCGAATATCATTATACCTTCGCATAGTTGCATCTGCGTCCTTCCCAAGATTGGGCCAGAATTTGTCTAACTACCCGAATATCATCTCTGCAAATTTGGGAATGCAGCACTCTTGCACCACTCCATTCAATTCCCGATTTTGCAATTGTTCGCCAGTATCTCTTCGGAGTTTCAAAATCTCCAAAATCCCAAGGAAGACGTCTATACCATGGTCTCTCTTGATCTTCCTTATTGTAAAATCCAAGCAATACCCCTAGAGTGTCGACCGAGATGTGATAAGAATCATTGAAAATGGAGAATCTGATAGTTGGGCTTTTTAGATCACCACTATTTCCTGTGACCTCTAGACTAGCTACAAATTCGTAGACTACCGGCGCGTAGGTTGGGTGTCGCCATCCGAAAATTTTGCTCCAATACGGTTGATTGATGAGACAAGCCACTGGATGTCGGCAATGGAATGAATTCAGAGCAGCTAAATTGATGAAGTTCCATCCTGTAATTGGAAGATTGGTCAAGTAATGGAAACGCTGTCTCATTTTCGTGGTCATGATTATATCACGGTAAGTGTTTCCTTCATCACCGTTCTCCTCTTTCGGTCTTAGTGGATCGGGTTCCATCATCGGGGCTTTCCCTTTCCTAGCTCTCATTTCTTTTTTATTAGTAGTCGACGATTGTGAAGACATTTCCTAGAAAACGACCAATAATTGAAATTTTATTTATTTTCTTCTCTAAAATTTACTCTGTTACTTCACCTATCTCTTCAAGTCCACCTTCAGGTTCTTACTTCTTCTCTCTTTATATGTCCGTTGTCAAAGAATAATTGCTTCATGTTCTGCTATCTTGTTAGGTTTTTCTTGTAGATTAATATACAACTGAATGTGTTGTGTGTATACATATTTTTTTCTTAATGGTTTTTGAGCTTAGCATAGCACATTAGACTTGATAGGATGACACACACACAACTCTCAATTCTCTACCTTGTATTGTTGTCTCATTTGTCATTCTGCACAATGCTACAATAGTGGTTTGTTTTAATATGATGTTTTCAATAGGGCTGCATTTGTTTGGGTATATATTTGATGGCAACGTCGTAAACCTTCTTTAATATGATGTTTTGAATAAGGTGGCATTCACTGTGTATATTTGTAAGTGGTATTCACTGTGTACATTTGCAAATATCATATTCAAATTCACTTCTTCCAGTAGTGTCAAGCTGTTATTGATAACCCCTAAAAGGCCTATTTTTAGTCTATGTTTTTATGTCAACCAATTTCAAGGTTTTAGAAAGAGTCCATTTATAGAAACAAACTATTCTCCATCTCTACTTTGATTCATATGTGTATATGTTTACATTCAGAATATGATCTGCTAACCCATCTCACATTGGTGTATCTGGCTTTCATGATAATTTGGTTTGCAATTTTGAGTTTAATTTGCCTTTCTTTTAAATAATAATCAGGAAAAGTGGAAAAGATCATTATTTTTAACACAACCTAACAAAGCTTTTGTTCTGCTGAGTATGGTGTAACTATATAGCTCTTATGATGGTAGTGATGGTATATTGCCTTCCACTACTTCATATTTTGTTATAACCATATGCATTAAGCACGACTTAAATCACAAATTAGTATGTTACTTTTGTTGAGTGACGAGACAAATCAACTCGTTTCGATGGCTCTGGACTGGGGAATATGCCCCCTGTCCATCCCTTGAATGATGTACAAGCTTGGGTTGTAAGGGGGCTAATTTCATACACTTAGAAAGTAAAAAAAAAAAAAAATTATAATGCTATCGTTCTTTATATGGCTATTGTCTCCCACTTATCAAACTTCCTCTGGAACAACATTACTAGCTCCAAGTTGAGGTGTATGGTAACCTCACTTGCCTAGCTTCAAAATTATAGAAAAGAAGCTTCCAAAATTTCTCTGCATGTATCATGTATGTGTCAATTTTCTCACTTATACCCATATGTTTACATGCATAATTTTTGCATTTTGGGATGTTTATTGTTTCTGCAGAATTGACTTATTTTTTGTGAGGATGGGTAATGGGTTTGGATTGTCCGATTTTGTAATTGATTAAATGGTTCAGTAAGTGTCCGAGTTACTTATGGAGATATGATAATTGTCATCCTAGGGTTTTTCTTGTAGATTAATAGACAACTGAATGTGTTGTGTGTATATATGTTTGTTCTTAATGATTTTTGAGCTTATCATAGCACATTAGACTTGATAGGATGACACACACACAACTTTCAATTCTCCCTTGTATTGTTGTCTCATTTGTCATTCTGCACAATGCTACAATAATAGTGGTTTGTTTTAATATGATGTTTTCAATAGGGCTGCATTTGTTTGGGTATATTTGATGGCAACGTAAACCTTCTTTAATATGATGTTTTGAATAGGGTGACATTCACTGTGTATATTTGTAAGTGGTATTCAATGTGTACATTTGCAAATATCATATTCAAATTCACTTCTTCCAGTAGTGTCAAGCTGTTATTGATAACCCCTAAAAGGCCTATTTTTAGTCTATGTTTTGATGTCAACCAATTTCAAGATTTTAGAAAGTGTCCATTTATAGAAAAAAACTATTCTCCATCTCTACTTTGATTCATATGTGTATATGTTTACATTCAGAATATGATCTGCTAACCCATCTCACATTGGTGCAATATATTTTTACTAGATAGGGGTTATTTTCACAGAATAAAAAATTAAATGTTCAGTACTCAGTAGTGGCTAGAGGCAAGGGTCGAGGAGCAGCAGCCGGCAACCGTCAGTCCATCACAGAACAGTGTTTCTCGTAATCTCGCTTCTTAGTTCTCACGGTCACGGATCAATGCTGGCGTGTTGGAGTGTAGTCGTGGAAACTGGAGAAGTGGAGGTCGCAAGTTGCAAGATTGGAGCAGTGCCGTCGTCGTGTTGCAGGTTGACATCGAAGATTATGGTCTTGTCAATCTGGTTATGATGTATTAATATTATCATAGAAGGTAATTGCGGTGCTGGGTAATTAGTGACTGGTAATTAGCTAGGGATTTCAGATTTGAAATATCAGGGATTCAGCCTTATTGACATATATAATATATATTGTGTGTGTGTGTGTGTGTGTGTGTGTGTATATATATATATATATATATATATATATATATATATATATACATATTATAAAACTTATGATATTGTTTATACAATATTCTAAATACATGGGTACAAGAATCTGGATTATGTACCTGAGAGTAACAAGATGTGGTTGATGATGCTTTACATTAACGCAACCAAACATGAAGTGAGGAAAGTAGATGTCTATATGTGTGTGTGTGTGTGTGTGTGTAGGTAGTTTTAAGAATTTTATTTTGAAAAGATTTTATTTTAGAGTTTACTCATAATGTTAATATTAAATAAAATAATTGCAAGATTAACAAATTGACATTGAGTAAAATGCTTAGAATTTTAAACTATCATTTATATGGTCACAATTTGATTCTTATTGATAACATTTTTAAAAATATGACATGATAGGTGTATGATATAATAAAATGATTGAGGCAATATTGTTGATCATTAACATTACAAGTCAGTGAAATTTCGGAAGGAGGTCAAAAACGCTCTCTAGCGTGTTTTCTTTCCTTGCAGTCTTCACGCTAACTTTGGTAAGTTCTTCGTCTCCAACCTCGTTGTTGCGGCGGCAGGCGGAGTTCTCCGATGGCGCAAGCGCCGTCCGGCCCTGGTGGTGACCCTCCAGACACACCGATGGAATAGGGGGATCCACATACTCACTTAGCGAAGAAGCACAGATCCTCCAAGCGCTCATTTGCGGACGCAGTGTCTTCCTTCAACAACAATTCTAGCGTTGAATCATCACGTATTGATGATAACGAATGGGCTTTTGAAGACATAGACGTTGTCTCCGATTCTGAACCGGATGCGTCTGATATGGCAGATGGACATCCACACGTCACTTTCTCCAAAGAATTACGTAGAGAGTTATGCAGCGCATGGAAGATGTCCATAATCATCAAATACTTGGGTAAGAACATTCACGCTAATGTTCTAAATCAACGGCTTCCCGTGATGTGGAATCTACAAGGAAAGATGACCCTAATTGATCTCGGTTATGAGTGTGTCGTGGCTCGCCTCGACAACAAAATCGATTACCTCCATGTCCTTCTCGACGGCCCTTGGAAGATCTTTGACAATTACCTTGTTACGCAGCGATGGGAGCCAGGGTTTCGTCCCCGTACGGCTAGATTCTCTAAGATGGCGGTGTGGGTCAGACTTCCCGAGTTACCTATGGAATACTTCCGTGATGATACCATTAGAGCAATTCTGGAAAACGTGGGCAAGCCACTCAAATTGGACAGAACAACGGTAGTGGCTACGAAAGGGAGGTTCGCCCGAGCGGCGGTGGAAATCAACCTTAACAAACCGCTTGTCTCGGAGGTGTGGGTTGACAATGAGGTACAACCCGTGGAATATGAAGGCCTCCATGTCGTTTGCTTCCACTGCGGAGTCGTCGGCCACCGCGAACAGGTGTGTCCGGAAAATAAGACGATGGAGGTCGAAGTGCCAGTCATGGACTCGAACGCTATCCCTACCCCGGAAGCTTCGTTTAATCAGCAAACACAGTCGCCGATTCCTCCATCACAGGTTCAGGAGAAACGACGATTTGGAATGTGGATGCTTGTCACAAAGAAATCAAAGCCGGGAGATACGGGAAAGAACACACGTCAGTCTAGAAAAATCCTAACATCCCTACGCCTAACCGTGGCAACCAGTATGGTTTACTGGCTGATATTCATGAAGATGATGAACCGACCATTCACAGACTACAAACAGACAAGAACAGGTCCAAAGCTATGCCACGACAAGCCTCCAAAGGTAAGCATCCTACTCCTCCCAACAGCTCCCCTCCCGCTCCACCGCAGTCGGCGAGCACTCATATTCAGAACGTTCGGAATCGTGGGGGACGATCCGCCGCTACTAGAAGACGAGGTCGAGGTTTGGGTAGAGGTCACGGAGTGAGCCATGACAATTCTCCGTCGAATTCCCCTTTCACTGGTTTGAGGAGTCAGTCGAACTCTCAAAATATTTTTCAGTTTGGTGGTGCGCATACACCGTCTTCCAATGTGGCAGGTACTCCTTATAACCTTGTTGAGACGGGTTCTCCGTCTTGCTCTACGCCTGGAGAGGGCGGTGACCAAACCTCCCCCGGTCCCACTGGTTTGTTATGAAGATCATAACCTGGAACTGTAGGGGTATCGTTAACGGACGTGTCGGGAAGCATGTTAAACAGCTCCTGACTACGTCCAAAGTGGATGCCTTCTGTTTATTAGAAATTAAGTCCGCTAAGGCGGATAAGATGATTGACCTAGCTTATAACTTAGGGTTTTATAACCACTTTCTGGTTAACCCTATTGGGTTTGCAGGTGGTATTCTTCTCTTTTGGAAACAAGGTCATATTGACCTTGAGATTATTAGTCACAACTCCCAAGCCATTCATACCAGAGTGAATCGGCCTTCAAAGAGTTGTTTTATTACTTTCGCGTACGTTAGACCTAACCCCTTGGCTAAGTGCAGGTTTTGGGACCATTGTAAATCCCTTTCGGGAACCATTCAGATCCCCTGGCTCGTTTTAGGGGATTTTAATGATATTGCAGGTAACGAGGAACAGTGGGGGAGCGCTAACTCCAACACCAACCAATTCCAACGTTTTTCTGAAGCCTTCGGGGACTGCAACCTCTTAGATCTAGGAGCCTCAGGACCTAAATTTACTTGGCATAGATTGGCGGGGAATAGAGTGATTCAAATGAGGAGACTGGACAGACTCTTTTGGAACATTGAAGCTCAATTAGCCTTCCCCGAAGCTAAAGTGTTGGTCTTACCTCACCTCTATTCGGACCACAATCCCATCTTATTTGTAGAAGAAGCGGGTCAACCATCGAACAGAAACTCGAGACCCATCAGGTTTGAGGCGGCTTGGCTTAATAGAGATGACTATAATCTCATTTGGAAAGATGCCGTGAGCAATACCACCTAGTCGTTTACAGACATCATTTCTACGGTGACACGTAAAAGCCTGCTTTGGAACCGCAACGAGTTTGGCAACATCTTCAAAAGAAAGCAGAAACTTATCACGGATATTCAGAACATTCAAAACAGGAGTGATTTCACAGTGTCTCGCGATCTCCAGAAACGGGAAAGGTACCTCATTAATGATCTCAATGAAGTGTTGGACCAAGAGGAAGCGTTTTGGTTTCAGAAATCTAGAGTGGATTGGATCAAAGATGGTGACCGCAACACCCGGTTCTATAAGAATGCTGCAGTGATCAGAAGGAATAAGAATAGGATCAGATTCCTCAAGATTAACGGATCGTGGACGGACAATCACCCTTCCCTATGCTCTCAGATTACACACTTTTTCACTTCTCTTTTTTGCAGGGTGGATACAAACGACGCGGCTGTCCTAACTTCGGTGGCAGAATAACATACCATAACACCTACCCAGGCGATGGGTTTGTGTCGTCAGGCACCCCTAGAAGAAGTAAGAAAGGCGGTCTTTGGTATGAAGAAATATGGGAGTCCGGGACCGGATGGGATTCCAGCGATCTTCTATCAGCATTTCTGGAGCGAGGTGGGCCCCTCGTTGACAAAAATGGTAAATCAGGCCTTGGTTAATGGCATGGTTAATAACTCTCTCCTGAAGGCCTTCATGACCCTCATTCCAAAAAAGGAGGTCCCTGAGATTGCAGCTGATTTTAGACCTATCTCCCTGCTGAATGTTGCTTTTAAAGTTATTTCAAAAGTCCTGGTCAATAGGTTGCGGCCTATCATGTGCAATTTAATTGGACCGCACCAGAATAGCTTTTTACCGGGTCGTTCCACGATGGACAATGTCATCCTTACGATAGAGGTGATTCATACCATGTCTTCTAAAAAAGGTAAAAAAGGCTTTATGATTGTCAAGGTGGACCTTCATAAAGCTTATGATAGTGTCTCTTGGTCTTTTCTTGAAGACACTTTAGTTAGGCTCAGATTTCCGAGAAGTATCATTGATCTGTTACTCTTCTCTCTTCGTGAAAGTGACCTTTCCATTCTATGGAATGGGGGTCGCCTTCCAGCTTTTAAGTCGGGTCGTGGCCTCTGCCAAGGTGACCCTCTTGCTCCGTATTTGTTGAATTTGGTGATGGAAAGACTTGCGTATGACATCCACAATAAAGTTGCAACAGGTACTTGGAAACCGATTAAAATCTCAAGGGGAGGGATTGGTATTTCTCACCTTTTCTTTGCAGATGATCTTATGCTCTTCGGAGAAGCGTCGGAGAGACAGGCCACGACCATACTGGAGTGTCTTAACAACTTTAGTGCAGCTTCGGGCCTCACTGTTAACTTGGCAAAATCTACCACTTTCTGTTCTCCTAATCTTAATGCAGGGCTCAGAAGTCGTATCAAGGATATTTTAAATATTCCAATTGCAGCTAACATGGGGCACTATCTTGGAATACCTATCCTTCAAAGGCGTGTGTCTCGCCACACCTTCTCTTATGTGGTGGATAAAATGCGCAAGAAGCTCGCAAATTGGAAAGCTAGCGCCCTCATCATGGCGGGAAGGAGAATCCTTGTGCAGTCCTCGCTAGCGTCGGTCCCAACATATGCCATGCAGTCGCTTTCCTTTCCGGTAAGTACGTGTTCTGACATTGATACACTTTGCAGGAATTTTTTGTGGGGGCATGACGATAACACAAGAAAGATCCACACGGTCAACTGGACGGACATCTGCAGACCTCGGGAGGTTGGTGGGTTGGGTCTTAGAAAAGCCTGAGACTTCAACATGGCCTTTCTCACTAAAATGGCGTGGCAGCTGTGGTATAATCAAAATAAACTCTGGGTACAAGCAATGAGGGATAAATACGTCAAACAGGGTGATTTTCTACAACTCACGTCCAGCTCGAACGCTTCGTGGGGATGGCGAAGTATCCTAAAGGGTAGAGATATCCTCACCAAAGGTCTAAAGTGGCGAGTGAGTGATGGCAAATCGATTAATTTTTGGAGAGATTGGTGGGTGGGTGACCGGCCTCTGGCAGATGCTGTTCCAAATGGTGGTGTCACCACTCCCGCCCACACTACGGTGGATCACTTCATCACTCCTAGTAACACTTGGGACATCCAAGCCCTGAACGATGTCCTTCCACCCGATATAGTGGACGAAATTCGGGCAACTGCTTTACCAATTTCTCACAATAAGGTAGATCAGCTAACTTGGCCCTATTCAAATTCTGGTTTAGTTTCGGTTGCTTCGGTTTTTTCCTTTATTTCAGGGTATGACGGAGCAGAGAACTCTCATGCTTGGATTTGGAAGATCACTTGTGTCGAAAGAGTTAAATTGTTCGTTTGGAAAATGGCGGTAAATGGCCTTCTTACTAATGCTGAACGCTACCGAAGGGGCCTATCTTCAAATACAGACTGTCCTAGATGCGGTGCACACGATGAATCCATCGACCACCTCCTCTGCCAATGTGATTTTGCAAAGGAATGCTGGGAGGCGGCGTCAGCTCCGGCGGCCTTCATGAATTTTCTCTTCAATAGTATCCACGGATCGCCGTATGACATTATTATCAAGGCGAATAGGGAAGCACAGGAGGCGCACAGAATCCTCCTCAAACACACGGGTCCCTTACACGCACGGCAAACATGGGTCTCTTGGTCACCTCCACAACTGAATTATGTCAAGATGAATTCAGACGGTGCTAGGAAATCTACCTCAGGCCTAGCCAGCGCAGGTGGGTTAATTTGGGACCATAGAGGGAGGTGGATCGTTGGGTTCACGGCGAACATCGGTCGCACCTCTAGCTTCAGAGCTGAACTTTGGGGTTTTCGGGAGGGCTTGATCGTTGCCATCCACTGTGGCTTCACTCATCTCATTGCGGAGTCCGATTCCAAGGCCTTGGTGAACGTCATTGTTAACAACTCTGATGACGGTAATCTTGTTTCCACTTTAGTTGCGGACTACAAGGCCCTTACACGCCGCTTCCAGTAATTTAGACTTCAACACACCCTACGGGAAGGGAACCAGTGCGCTGACTTCCTTGCAAACCTCAGGCAACAATCAGCTTGGGGTACGACTCTACTGGATCACCCCCCTGACGGACTGAGTACTCTACTGGCTCGGGATGCACAAGGGATTGCTTCATGTAGACGGCATTAGCTTAAAGGGATCCTCGGATCCCTTCCCCCACCAAAAAAAAAAATAATAATAAAATGTTTGATATTATAATGTAATTTGACAAGTCAAACAAAGTGTGTGACAAAATGTTAAGGGTGTGTTTGGAAACTAGGAAAATAACTTATGGAAATGTTTTTTTTTTTTTTTTTTTTTTTTTTAAANCCGGAGGCATTCGACAGATATTGCAGGGGAGAAAGTCTGTTTGGGCCTTTCTGGGATCATATTTTGGGATACCGAAAGGAGAGCTTGGAGAATCCTGGGAAGGTGTTGTTCTTGAAGTACGAGGAGGTTAAGGAAGAGCCCGATGTTCATCTGAAGCGGATTGCAACGTTCTTGGATTGCCCGTTTTCTGAGGAGGAAGAAGAGTGTGGCGTAGTGGATGGAATCTTGAAGCTTTGTAGCTTCGAAAGCTTGAGCAACTTGGAGGTTAACAAGACTGGAAATTGGAATAATATGTTTTTCAGGAAAGGTAAGGTGGGAGATTGGAGGAACCATATGAGTGATGAAATGGCCAGCAGGATTGATCAAATTGTTGATGAAAAGTTCAAAGGGACAGGTCTGAAGTTGTGATGCTTAATTGTTATCAGATCACAATTAATAAGCCCCTCTGATCTTCTAACAACATTATATTGTGATCAGATCAGATCAGAGAACATGTTGTGAGTGTTCGTTCTTAATATTTTCTTGTTTGTTGTAAAGCTAAGTGTGAACTGTTGTTTATATTTGCATGTGTATCTCATAAATAAAGTATTATTATTCCTATCTAAATAGTTTTTTTTTTTCAAAGTTTTGTATTTTTATCTATATTAGGGTGATATAAGCCCTAATTTTTACTATTTTAAGTGTATATTTGATTTGATAGCAAACTTATATGATTTAATGTTAATTGCAAGGTCAGTCTGTGCTTATTTGACCCCTTTGTACCATTTCGGTGATTTGGAACCATGATTGTAAGATTATGTTGATTTGAGCTCAATTGGATGTGTTTTAAAGTCATGTTGGCATAAATGTGTATTCCGGGAGTCATAAGAAGTTAAGAAACTGAAAAAGAGTATGTTGGTAGTATCATGACATGATCTGGACACTCAAAGAAACAAACGAAAGGAAGAAATATGCATTTTGGAGTGAAGAAGGGCTCCATTACTGCCACACAAACTAAACGGGCACGACTCATATTGGACTTCATGTGCACGAGGTAAACCGTGACGAAGACAATAGGAAATAAAACATACTCTATGAGGTTTTTAATATAAAATTTGCTAAAAATTAATTTTAGTAGTGATGCTAATAATGTTAATAATAATGTTCAACTATAAAATAATTTTTGAAATTAAATGAAAATAAATCACTATAAAGAATTAATTTTAATTACTAACGGAAAATTAGAGGTAGTTGTAGTGCTAATAAATTTGTTTTCTAAAGATGGTCGAAGCATTAAATAATATAAACATGTGACATGTGGATCGGAGTGGTGAGCACAAATGATGAGTGTAAAAAGGGTGTAATGTCGTTCCGCTGAGGATTGGTGTTATGGCACGAAACTGTGTGAATTACTAGACACTAGAGTATATGAATTTATAGAATCCAAGTAACAAAGACTGAATGATGTGGAATAAAAGAAAGCAATTAATTAAGGTGAAAACTATATGATAAAAGGTATGGGCCAGATTAGGGGGATTGTAATCTTGATAGTAAATAATCTAATGTAAAACTAGTCTAAACTATGCTGGGAAAATATAAACTAAAAACTAGGGTTCAGAACTCTGTAAGGGAACCTCCTTAAATTGTAGAGAATAGGTCAAATATATAGGAGGTAGATGGGCCTTGGCCCATTAGGCATCTTCTAATTCTTTTCCAACTTGTATTCTTCATTGTAATTCCCTTTTCTTCCAGAACTTGTCCAATATTCTTCCTTTGTTGTTCCTTGTAGATATTTCAGCACTTGGACAATATAACACACAAACAGTTCCCAATTTCACTAGGATACAGAAAATAACCTTCAAAACAACTAGAATAAGGGGTGAATAATTATACAAAATAGCAGATATCAACTCCCCCACACTAGAACTTTTGCTTGTCCTCAAGCAATTACCAGGATAATCTTCCCTCCAAGCACTGCAACTGATCACACTTCATTCCTGCTCAACCAATCATTCCTCCAACCAACTCATGCAACCTAACTTGCTTTAAGAATCATCTCAGAATCACAAGTGAGTCCCTTCTCAGGCCAATAACCGGGCACCCGCAATTAGGTAGATTAAAACCCTGTATGCACATGTACTCAGTTGAGATTATGCAAGACTTGGCTTAAGATGAACTCCCATAGACATGCCCTTCACACTCACATAGATCACTCTAAAACTGCATGCTAAGATCAAATAGGTCTTTATTTGGCTTGTAATGGGGCTAAGGGTGAGTAGCTAACAAAGAAAGGGCATGGAAAAATAAACAAAAGAGAGAATTTCACACCTATTCACAACTAAACCTAGAGGAGATATGGAACATATGAACTAGAGAGCAAAATAATTGAAAGCACAAGAGTATTCTAAACTAGTGGGGGTGAAGACATTTATTCTAACAACCTGACTCGCACTTTTATTCATCCTTCTTTTTCTTTCTTTTCACAAACTTTTTCTTCACTTTCAAACTCTTTTTAAAACTTTTCTTTTCTTTCTTTTCATTCAATCAACCAATAACTTCCTTCACAACACCCCCACACTAGAACAAAGATAACAGGAATAACTCTATCAAAAATAAGCTCAAAAAATGGGAATCTCCTCTAAATTAAAGAACAAATGCTACATTCTCTCTAAGGGTGAATGGAAAGTATATGGCTAAGGGCTAAGGGTTAAATGATAGGGCTGAACAAGAAAAACAATATAAAGAACGGGGTTAAGTGCTTTTGCACTTATTAAACAAAAACAAGGCTCAAAGGGGACAACTAGGGAAAATAAATGTAACACAGGGTAGGTTTAAGGGCTTGGGCTAACAACAATGGCCTAAATCACTTCAAAGCATGTAAATTCTAGACTTCACTATGAGAGCACTGAGACAAGTTATGACAGAACAAATATCACCNCAGGGCTCAAGTTCTGATCATTAAGTCTCTCAATCTTCTAAGATCATTGTGCTGAAATTTCCCTTATTACTATTTTAGCAGTTCTGATGAAATAATTGGTAATATAATAATATAAGTGTAAGCTCATAAGATCCACTATTGTATGTGTGTAATGTGTTTATATCATATTGTGTAGTTCAAAAAAAATAGACTCTAATATGTATGTATGTGTTGAGAATGGTTGGTAAAATCAAACCCATATTAGTGATATAATGGTGAAATACCTAGTGTTATATGTCAATGGAAAAAATGTTTGGAAAAATAGCATAAAATGGTATTTTAAGTGGCTATTTTGTGGTATAATTATATGTGGATCCATTTCTGATTTGGGTCGGGTTAAAGTGGATTTGGGCTTTAGACGAAGAAATTAATATATTATACACACAAAACGGATAATGGGTGAATGAAATTGGGTCTCAAAGTTGACCCATTTAAATTAAAATCTTGATTTTTAAAATTAAATTACACTAATTTAAGATTTTAACTAAAAATTGACCGGGAATAGATACCAAATTATTTATTGGTGTAATGGTGTTAGAAACGCAGAGGGTGTGGGTTCTAGCCTACTAGGGAGTGTGGGATGGGGTAGGGAGAGGGGGTGGGTTGGTGGAGAATTGAATGGTCTAAACCGTGTTTGGGTTGTTGCTCACAATGAATGGCTAGCTTGATCAATCAAATCTTGTCTCTTGTAATTTGGGTGGCAATAAATTCTATTTTATTTTACTGTTTTGCGGTATAGTACATTGTAGGGACAAAGAAAGGACACCAAATGTCTCTCCATTTGGTATACTACTTCTACTCAACTCAACTCATTTCCATTCACAAAAATGAATTCACCTTATGTGAGCGATCGAAAATTTAAATTTAAACTTAGGTGCATGTAATAATATATTCAGAAAAATTGTTTCAGAATAAAGCTCGGCATAATATTAAGATTGGTTTCAGAATGAAGATCTACATATACAAATACAGTACATAGTATAATATAAAAATATCATCCCATAAAGTCAAGAAACTTAAGTTATTAAAAAAATTTCAACAAGAACATACATATATAGATACATACATACATATATATGATATGTATGTATGTTGATTGCAAAACTTGTAATTTACATATGGAGTTACTTTAGAGACGTATCCTGTGAGTTTATGATTAGCACGGTAAAACTGAATGAATTACTTAAGTAAAAAAAAAAGGCCAGTTAGTTAGATATTTCATCCAAAAACACATGTGAAAATAAAGATCTTGACAATTCAATTTTGACCACTCAATTATTGATATTTTTTCCCACTTGGAACAAACAATCATTGAATGCGTGAGCTCCACATATGTTTATACGTAGTATTATTTAATGCTTCGACCATCTTTATAAAACAAATTTATTAGCACTACAACTAACTCATATTTTTCCCTTTGTCAAAAAAAAAAAAAAAAACCTCATATTTTTCCCTTTAGTAATTTAAAATTAATTTTTTATAGTGATTTATTTTCTTGTAATTTCAAAAAATGATTTATAGTTTAACATTATTAGCATCACAATTGTTATAATTAATTTTTAACAAATCTTATATTCAAAACTTGGGAGAGTATGCTTTATTTTCTCTGGTCTTGGCCATGAGAGTTTTTTTTAGTACTACTTTCTCAACCTACTGAAGCACAAAGAGTTCGAACTCACCCCTTCTGCATGGGGTGCAATCGGGTGCCACTAGAATACAAAATTATTGGCGCTTTTTAAAATTTAATTATCCTGACTTAACCCAACTCATCTGATCTATAAATAGATACCCCAAGAAGGAATATTAGTTGCATAGACCTCAAAGAATAATATTCAATCCAAATTAAATACTTGCCATGGCTGCCCCATCTGATTCTAAAACCTCAAACTCATTTATGCATCCATTCCTCCAAGAAATTTGTTACCCTGAAGAGCTAAGAGAATCCATCATTTCACTACCCAGAGAGGAAGGTTGGATCACTCCACATATATATAACTACAAAGGGTTTTGGCTCCCTCCTCCTAACTTGCTTGGTGTTCTCAGATCCCACCAACACTTGCAGGCTCAAAATTCTGATGTTATACTATGTACCCCTCCTAAAAGCGGCACCACATGGTTGAAAGCTCTCATATTTGCCTTGATCACTCGAAAACAATTCCCAGTATCACAATTAGAAACCCATCCTTTACTCACAAAAAATCCTCAGGACTTGATTCCCAACATGGAATTATCTTATGCAAGAGAAAACAGCCCTGATTTCCCTACTATGAATAATAATGGGGTGATGAGGCTAATCTCTACGCATTTAGCACTAGAATTGTTGCCGAAATCGGTAGGTGAATCAAAATGCAAGCTCATTTATCTGTGCAGAAACCCAAAGGACACGTTTGTGTCATTTTGGCACTTCATGAATATTTTGAGGGGTGAGCTTCGAGGCCTGGGAGAAATGCCGTTTCCAGAGGCATTAGACAAATATTGCAGGGGAGCAAATCACTATGGGCCTTTATGGGATCATATGTTGGGATACTGGAAGGAGAGCTTGGAGAAACCTAGTAAAGTGTTGTTCTTGAAGTACGAGGAGATGAAGAAAGAGGTGGATGTTCATTTGAGGCGAATGGCGGCGTTCTTGGAGTGTCCATTTTCTGAGGAAGAAGAAGAGGGTGGTGTAGTAGGTGGAATCTCCAGGCTTTGCAGCTTTGAAAGCTTGAGCAACTTGGAGGTTAACAAGTCTGGTAAAAACTTGTTTTTTGGTAATTCCAATAATGTGTTATTCAGAAAAGGTAAGGTTGGAGATTGGAGGAACCATCTAACAGATGAAATGGCAACCAGACTTGATCAAATTGTTGAACAAAAGTTTAAAGGGACAGGTCTCAAGTTCTGATCATTAAGTCTCTCAATCTTCTAAGATCATTGTGCTGAAATTTCCCTTATTACTATTTTAGCAGTTCTGAAATAATTGGTAATATAATAATATAACTATAAGCTCATAAGATCCACTACTGTATGAGTGTAATTTTGGCTTATTTGACCACTATTAATTGTTTGATTTGGGTTAAAAAATCAATATAAGTGTTTGGTTAATAAGTTTTTTGTAACTCCAAAATAGTAAAATTCAAAAGGCTACTCAAAGCAGCCTTTTTCAATAAGTTTTTTGAAAAAGAAATTATACCAAACAGATATCAACTAACAGTTAATTTATCAAACAACTTTTTACAATCAGCTAATGTTATCAACTAATCTTACCTTCTAATCCAACCAGCTAACCTAATCAACTAACAACCATTTACCCAACAGGGCTAGAATAATGTGTGTATTGAATTCTTTATGTGTGCATGAAAATTAGAGTCTGAGTACTGATTATGGGACTCGTAATTTATCGCTGTAGTTGCTTTAGAGACGAGTCGATCTTGTGAGCTTAAGATTAACACGGTAAAGCTAAATTACTTGAGTAAAAACAAAACAAGTCAATTATTCAGATATTTTATTCAAAAAAGCACGTGAAAACAAAGATCTTAATAATTCAATCTTTACCACTCAATTATTGATATTTCATCCAAAAAGCATGTGAAAATAAAGATCTTGACAATTCAATCTTTACCACTCAATTATTGATATTTTTCCCACTTGGAACAAACAATCATTGAATGCCTGAGCTCAACAGATGTTTATATTATTTAATGCTTCGACTATCTTTAGGAAACAAATATATTAGCACTACATGATGCAGTACAAGAATTGAGGCAATAACAGAAAAAATGGTCACATGCAGAAAGTTTAAGAGATATAGAGTTTTGGTGGCTACTTTTATTGAAAATTGTATTAGTTTTAAAATGTTATTTATATTTCCAATTCTCATTATGTTCATTTTATAGTTTCTATTCATGCTTTAAATTTTTTGCAACTCTTCAGCTTTTCTAGTTTCTCATTTAAACAAACTTTGTATCCTGAAACTTAAGTTTTGAATATAATTTAAAAGTTTCTGAGTTAATTTGGTTCTTTAAGAGTCTTCTCTCTTTGTCACTTGTTGGCATTGTTTTTCTTGTCCTACATCACTACAACTATTAACTCGAATTTTTTCCTTTTTACTAATTTAAAATTAATTTTTATACTGATTTATTTTCTTGTAATTTCAAAAACTAATTTATGGTAGAACATTATTATTAACATTATTAGCATCACAATTATAATTATTTTTTAGCAAATTTTATACAGAGTATTAAAAATGCTTTATAATGTATTATCTATTCAAATCATATCAAATTAATTATGTTTCATATTTGGTTATCAATATTTTTCATTAATGTCTTGATTTTTCGTTCATATCCAACAATATTTATGGCAATGCTACTAAGTGTTTAATTTTTATTTTTCAAAATTTAAACAATCTCTTTTGTTTTAATCTTTTGCCCCACTCAAAAAAATTCTGGATCCGTCCATGATAGGATGTGAAATATATTTGGGCAGCAACTTAAAGAGTCGAGCCCAGCATCCCAAGTATAAGAAAATAAATTAAAGTTGCACATTCATTATTAAATATAGCTA
The DNA here is from genome assembly GCA_002525835.2 of Ipomoea batatas. NCBI lineage: Eukaryota > Viridiplantae > Streptophyta > Magnoliopsida > Solanales > Convolvulaceae > Ipomoea > Ipomoea batatas. The sequence goes on along the minus strand of CM008337.1, from coordinate 9,288,888 downwards.
GCTTTTGGTGTAGTTATCAAATTATCAAATTAAAGCACAATCACAAAATGATTCTCCACGCACGTGATCATCACATTGTTACAATTCAAACCACAAAAAAGAAGTAGATTATTTTTTTTTCCATTGACATATAACACTACATACATATCAGAGTGATCTTTTGAACTCACATACAATAGTGGATCTTATGAGCTTATAGCTGCATTATTATATTACCAATTATTTCAGAACAAATAAAATAGTAATAAGGAAAANGAAAGCAGGGCCATGTTCTTTATTAAAGAGCAAAGTGAAAAAAACAACATTATTTATTAATATGTACGTCCAAGCTAGGGTTGACAACCAACAAATTAATCTCATACAAGAAACGTTTCACTTACACTACTAACTCTGAACATTATTTATTTATTTATTAAAAAACAAATTATAAAAACAACATTTTTTTATTATTAATATGAGCATACAAGGTTGACGAATCAACAAATCTCATACATCAAAGGACATTTCACAAACATAAAACAAGCAACACTTAATACAACATTATTCAAACCATTTGGAACTTATTCAACAACCAACACATAGACGTGTTCCAATGGAGCATTAAGCTTGGGAGTGACGATATAATCACTTAGGCACTATCTTCTATAATAAAAAAGCCAGAAGAAGAGCAGTAAATGCATTTTTGGCAAAGTTCCCGCCCATGACGAAACGGCACCGTTTTGCTGGTAAAATCAGTATTGACCGTTCATTTAAAAAATTAGGTTGTACAATTCTGTAGACATGGGAAAGGAAAGAGTATTAATTGAAGGCTTGCAGCCCTAAACCAATAGCCGCAAGTCCGCAACACGTTTGTTTAAAAAACCGAATCGATTCTTGATTCTCGAACCGACAACTACAGCAATTAATACTATGGGAATTAATATAGGTTCAGAACTCTTACATGTACACACAACTAAAGCCTATATAATACAGGAATAATTATCTTATTCAAACAAACGATAACCCAGAAAACTCTTCAAAATTCATAGTTCTCTTCCAACATGGTTGTATACGTTCTTGCTTGCGATTTATCAATCTTCAAAAATAGAAGCCCTATCAAGGTAATGGAGGTCAGGCAATACATTGAGATGAAGTTGTCTGCCATGATGAAGAGGTACATTTCTTTATCCATATAATTACTGAACAGAGATATCCTCTAACTAATTGTAATTTCTGGTATTTTTAAAACAAATGTCTGTTGATTCTTTATGGATTGGTCGTATTCATTTTGAAGCAAAGCAAAGTAGATCCAGGTAATATCCATGGCTTTAATTTTTTTTTTTTTTTTTTTCGGTGACTGCCTTCCAAATCCATTCCTATGATTTAAAATTAAAAAAAAAAAAGTATGAACAATGATTAAGTAATATTTCACCCATTTTTATCTTATGTTAACCAAATCATACATCTATTGTATGCTTCTTTTTCTATTTCATGTTCATTCTGAAAAGAACCAACAGAGGATGAAGAAGTTGAAGGGATCAATTATTATTGGAACTAAGAGGTAGTTTACTGCTGAAAATAAAGGTACAATGTAAATATACCTGATATTGTTGTTTTAAACTTATTTTGATGTAGTGCCTTCCTGTTGGGAAAAAGGAGAAAAGTCATATTAAACATATAATTCTGTTAGTAGTATTGTATTTTTGAACTGACATAAGGATATGTAATTTTAAAATAATTGTATTCTAGATTGATCAGCTTTGAATCTGTCATTTTGTTTATGAGAAGGGGTAGGAGAAAGCACACTGTTGAAGATAACTGTGCCATGAATCAATACCTAACTGCAGGTATAATTACATAACTGCAGAAATAATACCTAACTGCAGTTTTCCTAAATTCTTTTTTTTTTCAGGTAAATTATGTAGACTGTTGGAGATGCAGTGTACTATGTAAAGACTAAAGGCAGATTAAGGGTAGAGCAGTTTGAAGTTGTATTCTTTTCTTAGCATACTTTTAAGTGTAAATTAATTTATCTAATCTTTTCATATAATGGAAATTCAAGTCTGCATTCTTTTGTTTGAAACAACTTTTTTACTAGAATATTTCATAGCGAGAAGAGGAAAAGCAGATCAGATAACAGAGGTT
>CM008337.1:9254034-9280191 GCA_002525835.2 Ipomoea batatas | reverse complement strand
TTTACACTTATCATTCAATTCAACAACTCAAGGTGAAGATTAAACTAAATGCATTTGCAAAAGCATTTCGTAACACTGAAATAGTTGAAGAAAAGATTCCAAGGAAAGATAGGACTTCCTTACCGCCGTGAGTGTTGGCCGGAGACGAATCGGAAGCCATGATCGGAGCGTCGGTCAACCAGAGAGAGTGAGATTATGCCTAGGGCTAGTGAGCTCGGGGTGAACTTTAGTGTGGCTTATGCTCATTTTGGCGGGAAAGAACGGGTACATTCGGCGCCAAATTCCTTTGCACGACTTAGTTGGGCCTTGTTATATGGATCTTGGCTGATATGGCCTGCTTTTGAGCTTTTCCAAAGAACAAGCCCTAAACATTTTAGAATATAATTTGCTTTCAAGGTGGACACGGCCCATGCTATAATTGTTCAATCATTATAGCCTGGACCATGGTCCACCGCCCCAGGTCCACCTTGTAAGGTAGACCTGGGTCCAAAACTACGTCGTTTTGTCTTTTTTGTTTTTTTTATTAGTAAACATATTGCTGAATATAGAGTTGTCCAAAAATGTGTGAATGTAGAGCTTTCAAAGTGTGAATGTAGAGTATAGAAATCGTGAATATAGACTTATGATTGTGTGAATGTAGAGTTGTCCAGAAATGTGTGAATGTGGAGATTTCAAATTGTCAATATGGAGTATAGAAATGGTGAATGTAGAGTTATGCATGTGTGAATCTGTAATAGAGTTTAGAAGTTCTAGCAACTTGTAGCCCTGTAACGTGTGAATGTGGAGTTCTCAAGTTGTGAATATGGAGTATATGACCTGTGAATATAGAGTTTTGAATGTGTGAATGCATAACAGTGGTAATATAATTACTAAACATATAATCTTGTAATGTGTGAATGTGGAGTTTACAAATTGTGAATGTAGAGTATAGTGTATGTGAATGTAGAGTTTGTGTTTTACATTTCAAGCCAATATGTTTAGTAAAAAAAAAAACAAAAACAAAAAAACAAAAAAAAATGGCATTGTTTTTGGACCCCAGGTCCACCTTCACCTGGGTCCACGGCATAACTACTGATGCTCCACACAGCTGTGTGGACCATAAATAAAAAGTACATTTTTAATATATTAAAAATACTTTTTTTTTACATAAAGTATATTATTTTAGAGTATATTATTTAAGTACTGAAAGTACATTATTTTATATATATTATGAAATTATGTATCTTGTGTACAAGAATAATGTACTTTTAACATAATAGAAATATACCTTATATTCATGGTCCACACAATAATTTGTTGTAACTATTGGTCTATCTTGACAATTTATTTTGTAGACCCAGATTTATCTTGCAAGGTGGATCTGATTCAAAATACACAATTTACATACCGAATATTCACAATTTATATACTGAATGTCCACAATTTACATACTGAAAGTTTACGATCATACTGAATGTTCACAATTTGAATTATGAACCTTCAGTATGTAAATCGTGATTTATAGTATAATTGTGAATATTCTGTATGTAAATTGTGATTGGTTGACCTTGTAAGGTAGACTCGAGTCCAGGATATAACTATTGTGTCATCCTGTTATGTTGATCTCATGTTTATTTATAATATACTACGAGTTTATGTTTAATATATTTATTATTATTATAAAAATATACATAGTTATTATATTTTAATTTTAATTTATTTTTAATATATTATATGTTAAAATGAAAATGTAACACACTAAAAATAAATTTGTAGTATATTAAAAATGAGTTAATACCCAATATAATCCTTGATTACAGTGATTTTACTCAATTTAGTCTTAAGTGACTTTTTGTACTCTATTTAGTCATCGACTTTAATGGTTTTACCTACTTTAGTCCTTTGTTAAGAATTCTGTTTGTTAGGTGTTAATAACAAGATTAACATGGTAATTTTATTTTTATTTTATTTTCTATCAAATATATTTTGAATCAGGGTCCATAATACAAACTAGATCTTAGTCCATGATATAATTTGTGTTGAAAGTCAATAAACAAGTCAAATTTAAATCTTTATAATTACTCAGTTTCAAACAACACGACTGGTTGTACTCTTATAACATAGAGTTGTCCTCTGTAACATAATTACTTGGAAGAGAACCTATCACTTTGTTGTCTTGAGATTCTTGTGTCTCAGAAGTCTAAAGAAGGTACATTTTGCATTCAAATATTACAAACCTTCCTCCATGACAAGTCAGTGTAGCACATCAGAAGGGAGATAATTGTACACTAATGCATCTGTTGGGCGACACAACCTTTATTATCGTTAATAATTCTAAAATATCAGCCCTATATTTTCCTAAAAATAGACTTACACAACACAGTTACACACTAAGCTTGGGCCTATAATCAGCGTCGATGAACGCTTTCGTAAACTCGTCCAGACAAGCCATGCGTATGCGCTCGGGTGTAGCCGGATTATCAAGAGGAAACCAACCGCTATAGCCGGCTTCAGCTCGCGCAGATGCAATGGCATCTTTGATGGCGAAAAATACAGACGACGCAAGGAAGAAAGGCGGCTCCCCTACAGCTTTGGAGGAATGGATGGCCTTCGGATTTGGAGCACCCTGCCAACAACATTTTAAAACGACGGTTTTAAGAAGGGAATCCCCACAGCATTCGTGGCCATCAAGCTAGTGTAACTTATCACGAAAAAGTCATATATATCAGCATCAGCTTAATAAAATCAAGTAATCGTTCTTTTAACGAGGTTTTCTCCTCGCCATATGACCCTAGCCAGCAAAGGACCACAAGGAGGTAAACCAGCCTAGGTTATCCATAGCTGACCGGCTCAAACCCAAGGGTTTGAGGATCGAACCTCCAATAAAATCAAGTAATCGTGGAAGTATGTAACGGGGATGTAACAAAATCTGTTCAAAGAAATTACTTTCCACAAAAACCACGTATTGCAAGTGCACCATATTATGTTCTCGAGTCTCTAGATCCCCCATCTAGACTGTTTTCAGTATATTTTGTTATCACTCGTAACTTTACTATCTTGTTATGNGAGACTCACATGCTTTTCTTTGAATACTGATCAAAATGAGAGACCATGACTGTGCATGCCCCACAACCACCTTCGCCACAGCCTAGCTTTGTCCCAGTCAGACCAACATCTGCACTGACACAGACAAGTAGAGAAGAAATCAGACAACACCATTTCAACTCCCTCTTTCTACTGTTACTGTTCCCTAAGAAATCCTCCTCCTACTTTTCAAGATCCTTTCTTTGAGCTGCTTCTCCAGTTGACCAGTTCTATACCTTTAATTAGATTACTGAGATTGCACTACATCCTTGATGCTTGCAAAGATCATTGATTATAGACTGTCCAGCACCTTTTAGCTTATTTAAGATAATAATTCATAAGTAACTTGGGACTATATTCAAGACTCAAATGTGTCTATCAAATAAAAACAGTAAGTGCCAAGCATCAATCTTAACCACCTTTGCTCATCTAATTCCCCTTTCTGTTGAATTCCCTTTTTTTTTTCCAAAAATAACCAATTTAAACCATCTTAACTTCAAACTCACATACAAAAAATAAATTAATAATAATAAAACTACAAAAATAAATAAAAAAGAATAAGTACCCAGGCTGCATATAAGTCAGACAGACGGAATCTGAATTAAATTTCAGATTTTGATTTCACACTTCTCAAACACTACAAAGGCATAATCATTATAAATATCTAAGAACAGGAATAAGAAGCTACGGAGTATAAGAACCTCTTAGATATTCAAGAAGTGTCAAGTGGGCCAAACCATCAGGCAGTACCCTCCGGATCCCATTGACGTATAGGATTGCTTCCTTGGATTCACCAGCAATCTCCACTTCACCGTCGCTCTTCAAAGAACCCATTTTGTTTTTGTTTTCTCCAGAATGAAGATTACACCCAAACCTTCTGGGGAAGAAACTAAGCTGATTCTTGTTGGGTGGAGGTCAATTTTGTGCTGCGTGGCGATAGAGAATAGTCCAAGCCCGTGATTTAAAATACAGATTTTAGGCCGTCTTACGCAACTACGCAATACACTGCGTAATCTGCATAGTCGGTCCAGCCCCGCCCAGCCGTGGTGTGCTTATTGCAAAATGCAAACTATATCATGCGCTGACGCAGATTGGGAAAATGATAGCTACTTTATCAATAGTAAAATATATTATCACGTTACATTTGATTGGATTTTTACAACTAAACTACGCACATGTATATACTCTGCAGATTTATGTCGCGTCCTGTGTACTTGGATTGGGGCGTTAGTGTGGAAGGAAAACTACAAATAGGCCCTGTTTGGTAAATAATCAGTCAATCAGTCAATTTTGACTTATTTAATCACTATTAGTTGTTTGGTTAATAAGCTTTTTGTAACTCCAAAATACTAAAATTCAAAAGGCTACTCAAAGCAGCCTTCTCAGTTAGCTTTTTGAGAAGAGAAATTATACCAAACAGGCATCAGCAAACAGCCAAGTTATCAAACAACTTTCTACAATCAGCCAATATTATCAACAAATAATACCTTCTAACCCAATCAGCCAACCCAATCAGCCAACAACCATTTACCAAACAGAGTCATAGTCAAATACAATGGACATAGAAAATATTTGCAGTCCCTACATACATCTCAATTAATTTTTAAATGATAAATTCTAGATAAAAGCAAGATAAAATATTATGTCATTTTCTTGGGCACAAGAAGTTACGAGGCTATCCTCATCCTTAAAAAATTAAAATGTTACATCTTTCAAAATGACATGGCATAAACCATGTCACTACTCACTATTTATTAATTTTAAAAAAAAAATAGACAAGGATTGCAAATCTTGAAAAGTGTAGTAAAAATATCATGAGTGCAGAGAGATTTTTGTCACTTTTTTAAAATTATTTTTAATAATCTATATAATAATAATATTGGTGAAATATAATACTCCATAATTTTTTAATATATATGAAATGTGGACCACTTATGAAAGTATGTTTAAATTGTAGTGATGTAAAGAAAATAGTAAACAAATTACAAATCTGGTGATGTGAAAGTAGAATCCACTTTTGAACGAGGTGTTTGGTTGGAGGGAATTACAATTTCATTCCCACTTAATTCCATTCTAATTTTGAAGGCAAGTAAATTTCTTCATTTTGTTGGAGGGGATTGCAATTCTCTCATTTTCATGGAATTAGAATCCCATGGCCCTCCTTGATATTTCAATTCCTTCATTTTTAAGAAGAAAAAAAAAAGAAGATAACTTTGAGACAAAATTACCCCTCTTATTTTTTTAACCTAAAAGTAATGTCTAACTTATGCATATCGGTTGCATGAAAATTAATTACAGTATGTCCAGTTCAAGAAATAATGTAGATTTGATATTTAAAAAAAAATTTACTCCGCGCACATGTTAGAATAATGAGCATTATAGAGTAAAATAATGTATTTTATGAATTGGAATAATGTACTTTATGTATTAGAATAATATATTTTATGAATTAAAATAATGTACTTTATGTGTTTTTGAATCGGGGTCCACACAGCTGTGTGGACCATGATCTACGCAATAATTAATGATTAGTCAGCTCAACTAATAGGACGCTAAGTCACTATGATTTATCCTCTAATCCACACTCCTGTCGCCTCGAGGTGTGGGGCCTATTAGGGTGAAAGATTTTGTCTTTGTGGGCAACAAATATCAAACTAGTCCAAATATAATCAAGAATATTTGGCAATGAGCTAATAATGATATTGCTCGTTTGTAAAAAGTATTTGGTAAATTCGTAGTTTATTATTAACTAATTGCATATAAAATAACTTGTAAAGATGTTAGTACTTTATTGCGTTATTTACTTTAACTTTTAAATTATTTTTTATACTCCGTACTCATATTTAACATCATCATTTAAATAGGTTTGTTGATGAAGGATTAAATATGATCATATCATGATAATACTAGGATCAACAGGAGATGTTCTGGAAAAAAAATGATTAAAAGTAGAATGACATTTATAAATATAGACAAAAAATGAAATTAAATCGAGAAAAAAACAAACAAAAAGGCCAGTGTCAATGCATTACATATGAATATTATATATATATATATTAACTATATATTTTTTATGGCTAATTATTCACCCAAAAACTAAAATTTCCGATCTAGCTTCGACTAGGGTTCCGTCTTTTCCCTAGGTTTTCCTAGGTTTTCCGTGTTTCTTCCGTAGCTTTTTCCGGTGATTCGTCCGATGTTTCTTTCCTGTGCTGACGCAGGTGCTTTACGTTGTTAACGTAGTTCATTCCTCTCGTGTTGCATGGCGGCTTCGGCTTCGGATGTGAGTGTAGGAGGCCTCACTGCCAGGTGGGCAGACATGGCCTTGGAGGAAGAGAACGATGCTTTTGAGCCGGTCACCGACGACGCTGTTGGGGCGGGAGGCGGTGAGCATGCCACGTGGCCGATGGTTGGTCGCTTTCTGACTGATAAACTGGTGAAACTTGAGTATATGCGTCAAGTTCTAGCCTCCGTTTGGAAGCCGGTGAAGGGGGTCCAGGTAACGGAACTGCAGCCCAATATGTTTATGTTCGTGTTCTTTCACGAAACAGATTTACGGTATGTTTTGGACTAGGGCCCTTGGTCGTTTGAGAATTCAACCCTGATCTGTAGAGCGGTAGAGGACGGGGTCTTACCCGGGACCATCCCCCTCGACACGGTTGATATGTGGGTGCAGCTGCATGACCTACCGTTTGGCTATACGTCCAGTATGATTCTTGAGCAGGTAGGGAATTATCTTGGTACCTTTGTTAAACATGACGAGCGCTTTGCCGGAGCACCGTGGTTGGACGTTTATCGTATACGGGTAGCGTTGTCGGTCAATAAGCCTATTAAGAGGCGCATGAAGTTGATGAAGCGTGATAAAACGTGGAGCTGGGTTACGTTCAAGTATGAACGCCTTCACAGTTTTTGTTTTTTTTGTGGCATGATGGGCCATGTGCATAGATTTTGCTTGAAAGCTCGGGAGGCAACAGTCCCGGTTGATCAGTATCCCTTCGGTCCAGATCTACGTGCGGGTTCGCGGCGAGGGCCTCGGGGGGTTGGTGATAATTGGCTTGTGCCGGTAGGGGGACAGCCGCGGTCAGATGACGGGCTCGGTTCTGCTTCGGCCGGTCGTGGTTCGGTGACAGCGGGAATGGCTGAGCCGGTGAGGAGTGAGGCGGCGGTGGGGGTGGTGGCTGTTACTAAACGCAGAAGGGAGGGTTCTGGCAGTGGCGTTAGACGACAGGGGATGGGCGGAGCCGATGTTGTTATGTCCGAGGTTTCAAAAAACTTGCATGTGGCGGGTTCTGGTTCCCAGACCCGCCCGTCATCATGAGTACGCTAAGTTGGAACTGTCGTGGCTTGGGCAATCCATGCACAGTTCGGGAGGTAGTGGACCTTGTGTCCCGTAAGAACCCTGAGTTCGTTTTTCTTATGGAAACCAAGGTAGGCCGGGTGCATGCAGAAAGCCTCCGTGTCAAACTTGGTTTTGAAGGTTTATTTTACGTTGATAGTGTTGGACGAAGTGGTGGTTTGGCATTGTTTTGGAAGAAGAATAATACTGCCCGGTTGTTGAGCTTTTCAAACAACCACGTTGATGTTGAGGTGAGGGTGACAGGACTAGGGATCTGGAAAATGACTGGTTTCTATGGTTTTCTTGAACGGGGCCGTAGAAGTGCTTCTTGGGATTTGTTGAGAGCTTTAGCAGGGCGTTCTACCTTGCCTTGGGTCATTTTGGGGGACTTTAATGATCTCCTATTTCAGCATGAGAAACGAGGGGGCAACCCACATCCAGATAGTCTCCTACGCGGTTTTGGGGAGGTCCTGGATGATTGTGGGCTACTCCAGTTGCCCATGCAAGGTCATCAGTTCACATGGGAGAGGGGGAGGGGCACTCAGGAATGGATGGAGGAGCGTCTTGACAAAGTCCTTGCTCGTGCTGATTGGTGCGATTACCTCCCGGCTGCTAGTGTCACTAATATGCCAACTCGTAACTCCGATCACTCTACTCTCTTTTTGGGTGTTAAGGAGTGCGGGCGGTTTGTTAATGGCGCGAGAAAGCAATTCAGATTTGAGATGGCTTGGATCCATGATGAGGGCTGTAGGAAGCAGGTGGAGGATACGTGGCATGAAGGGAGAGGCAATGGTTTGTTGGGTTGCCTTAAACACTGTGGTGATAGGCTTCTGAGTTGGGGCGAAGATCACTTCCACAAGTTTGGGGAGAGGATCAGAAAGTTGAGGAAAGATTAGGCACAACTACAGGGCCGGCTTGATCCTGTCTCATTGTCCAAGTATCAACAGTTGGAAGCTGAGTTGTGTCAGTTGGAGATGCAGGAGGAGTCCTTTTGGCGGTAGAGAGCGAAACAGCATTGGTTGCAGGGTGCATATGCAAATACCAAGTTCTTTCACAGGTATGCCTCTGCTCGCAAAAAGAAAAATACTTTAACACGTTTGAAAAATGAGTCTGGCCTGTGGGTGGAAGATGATGATTTGAATACTGTTGTGCTTAGTTATTTTCATGATATATTTGCATCGAATGTATCTGCATCTTCTATGGATTCTTTTACTGCTTCTGTTATTCCTCGGGTTACTCAAGAGCATAATGAAGCCCTGTTAAGGCCGTTTGAGATGGAAGAGGTGAGGGCTGCCCTGTTTTCTATGTTCCCTGACAAGGCTCCAGGACCCGATGGTATGAATCTTGGTTTCTATTAGCATTATTGGGATGTGGTGGGAGGTGATGTCTCTACGTTTGTGTTGAATTGTTTGAATAGTCGATCATTCCCGGATGGTCTTAACAACACTAATGTAGTTCTCATTCCGAAAAAGAAGTGCCCAGAGTTGGTTTCTGATTTGCGGCCCATTGCCTTGTGTAATGTGGTCTACAAGATTATGGCCAAGATGATCGCAAACAGAATGAAAGCTCTACTAGGGGACATTATATCTGACTCCCAGAGTGCTTTTATTCCGAATAGACTTATTACGGACAATATTCTGATTGCTGTAGAGGTGGGCCATTATTTAAATAGGAAACAATGTGGTGCAGGGGGTGTGGGGCCCTAAAGCTTGATATGGCTAAGGCATATGACCGTATGGAGTGGTATTTTCTTCGCCGAATGCTGCTGGCTTTAGGGTTTGCTGGCCAGTGGGTTGAATTGATAATGCTATGTGTGACAACTGTTTCCTACAATTTTCTGGTTAATGGTGGAAGTGCTGGTCAAGTTATCCCAACAAGGGGTATTAGACAGGGAGACCCTTTGTCTCCATATTTATTCATAATATGTGCTAAAGGCCTTTCACTGTTGTTGCAACAGGCAGGGGCTAGAGGGGCTTTTCATGGGTGCAAAGTAGCTCGGGGTGCTCCGCCAATATCACACTTGTTTTTCGCAGATGATAGTCTCCTATTTTTCAAAGAAAATGTTCAGGAGGCGGAGGTAGTAAAGCAGTGTCTCATTGAGTATGAGAATATGTCAGGCCATGCAGTAAATTTTCACAAGTCAAGTGTGTGTTTTAGCATAAACACTACGGAGGGTGTGAGGGCTCAAGTGGCCTCAGTATTGGGAGTTGTACAAGCTCCTAATTTTGGGAAGTATTTGGGTCTACCTTCTTTTATTGGTAGAGAAAAAAGGGCAATGTTTTCTTATATTGAGGATAAGATTAAGCAAAGAGTTGGGACTTGGAGCAAGAGGTTGATTTCACAGGCAGGGAAGGAGATTCTTCTCAAGAGCGTGGCCCAGTCAATGCCTACCTTTTCTATGAGTGTCTTCCTACTTCCTGCTTCAGTCTGTTTGTCTATTGAAAGAGCTATGAATAGGTACTGGTGGGGCTCTGGGGATGAGAGGAGTATACACTGGAAGGCATGGGATCGGTTGTGTGTCCCTAAAAAGTATGGAGGTTTGGGGTTTAAGGATTTGAGAGCTTTCAATCTTGCTATGTTAGGGAAGCAGGCATAGAGATTTTTAACGAGGCCCCAGTCTCTAGTGGCACGAGTCTATAAAGCCAGGTATTTTCCCAAGTCCTCTTTCATTGATGCTACTTTGGGATGTAATCCAAGCTTTTGTTGGGGGAGTATCATGGCTGCCCATGAACTAGTTTGCAGTGGTGTGAGGAGAAGAATTGGAGATGGGAATGCCACCCTGATTTGGGGACACCCTTGGCTACTAGATGACCCTAACCCCATGATTCAATCCCCTATGCCGGGTGGTTTTGAGGGTTCGTTGGTTTCTGGCCTTATTGACATTACTACAGGAACGTGGGATGTTTCAATTTTGCAAGACATTTTTACCACTACGGATATTGATCGCATTTTAAGGGTACCTATAACCCTACATTATGAGGATTCCTGGTATTGGTCAGGTGAGCCCCGTGGGTGCTATACGGTCAAAGAAGGATATAGACGCATTATGGGGGAGGTGGAAGGGCAACCTGGAGGGTACGATAAATGGTTACATCTTTGGAAATTAAAATGCCCACCAAAGTGGAAAATGTTTCTCTGGAGAGCCCTAACTAATGTTCTACCCACTACTACCAATCTGATTTTAAAGAGGGTGGATTTGGATCCAACATGCTCAATGTGTGGTCTTATGCATGAGACTATCATGCACTCATTACTTGCGTGTGATTATGCAAGGCTTGTTTGGCATGAGGCCTCATTGAATTTGCCAAATACAATTGGAGATGATTTTGTTATGTGGTTCAAAGGTGCTGTTTCCATGCTAACGGATGAAAATCTTGTTCATGTTATAGCAGTGCTTTATTACTTGTGGAGGGCAAGAAACCGAGCCGTGTGGGAGCGCCAGCTGTCCGGCCTGTTGTTGTGTGGCGGATGGCCAAAGCAGCTGCAACTGCATGGCGCCTGGCTCACGTCACCGAGACGAATCAGCACCATTCTCTGCCACTGCCGACGCAAGCTGTAAATCCTCACGTCCAAAATCAGCTGCTGGTGACGCATGCGGATGGATCAGTACTCTGCCATTTCGATGCGAGCTATCATCCCACCTCCAAGGCTGCCTCGGTGGGGGCGGTACTCCTGGCGCACAATAGAGATTATCTTGCGTCTTTTGCGAAACGACTCCCAGCGTGTTTCTCACCCCTAATGGCGGAATCATTGGCGTGCAAGGAGGTCCTATCTTGGCTTAAGGATCGGGGTCTAGATTCGGTACACTTATTCACTGATTGTTCAACGCTAACGGCTCTGTTACGTCCACCTCATGCAGTTATTTACTCATATGTTGGCCTCTCTGTAGAGGCTTCTAAAGCTATTATGTCTACTTTTCAATCTTGTTCAGTACATTACATTCCTAGAACTAGTAATGGTAGGGCTCACGCTTTAGCTGCTTTGGCTTTCTCTCAGGAAGCTCCAATGTACTGGGACTCTGTCCCTCCAAACTCTATTGCTCATTTGTTTTAATCTACCCGTATTGATTTGGTTTTCAAAAAAAAAAATTAACTATATATTTTGATTCTAATTTCTATTTACTATTTACTATAAAACAAAGTGACTCCTTCTACTTAAACTTATTATCAGAGTTAATTATATTTTTAGTCATAGATTTATAGGTGACAATCCACTTTTAGTCATTTTTTATCATAACATCCGCATTTGGTCATAGTATTATTGTGGCATGACCATTTTTTGTCCTCCCTCAACAAAATCGTTAAAATGTTGTTAAATACAAAGACATTTTGATTATTATTATACAAAGTGAGTTGATCCCATTATATTTTTATGTTTTTTTTTTAAAAACCAATAATGGAAAATCGAAACGTCTTTGTATTTAACGGTGTTAAAACTATTTTGTTGATAGAGGACCGAAAATGGTCATGCCACAATAATACTAGAACAAAATGTGGATGTTCTGATAAAAAATGACTAAAAGTGGAATGTCACCTATAAATCTTGGACAAAAAATGGAATTAACTCCTTATTATCATTACCAAGTATTCAATTCACATTACCATTTCAATTTTAATGTATGAACCAAACACACCATACTAAATGTATAAATATGTAAAATGAAACTTTAATTTGTGCCATGTTAACAAATGGATGTTTAACTTCACTACTAATCTGCTATCCACTTTGGCACTTTGCTGTAGAAAGAAAAGAATGTAAAGTTAACTTTCTTGCACAAAAGAAAGCAAGAAGGGAAAAGAATATATAACACCAAAACATCTATTTTAATCAAACCAACTAAAATTTGGTTGAAAAGGAAGCACGCCCTTAATATTAGAGTATTATTATTATTATTATTATAACTAGCATTTTTTACTCCATACTTATGGCATTTTTTATTTTTATTATTATTTGTTACTTTTTAGTGATGAGGGGAACTTGTTTTTATTCCATAGGAGTCCATATATAATTTTTCTTAATATTATTCGTAGTCATACTATAACTGTTTGACACTAATTACAGTACCCTACATTATATATATGTGATGGTTGAATATGCTCATATCTAAAAAGTGAAAAATGATTAGATCTATTTATAGAAGAGGGTCCAAATGATAATAGGGTCTTCAGGTAAAAAGTGAAAACTGATCATAACTATCCGTCAAAGTTCATCAATAGTTGAGAATTTTTGTAAACAATACATGAGGTTAATTTTATATTAATCATTGTAAACTTGGTATCTTTAAAAATTAATATCCCACTTATTTTTTCCTTATTTTTTAACAACCCTCAATTATGTGTGTAATGTGTATATATATGAATTTTAAATTTGTAAAAAAAAGCCAAACGCATTTGGTATATGCATGTAAATACATTTTTAATTCTAAAAATTTCTATATTTCTATGTTGCCACATATGGCTTATGCATTTGGCATATTGCATATGCCAAAATACGTTGTTCATTATTTTGGTATATTATATCTTAATTTTTAGTAAGGTTATTATATTTTGATATAAATTTATTTTTAATATATTACGAAGTACATGTTCATATTTAATGTGTTAGTCATAAAAGGGTTGAGTTACAAATCTAGAAGGGGTGAATAGACTTTATAGATATTGAAATTTTTTATACAATTCGAATATTCTAGACTTGATAAATTTAAGTTAAAACAACTTAATGTCACGTCAAGTAGGATTTATGCCAATAACGTTTTATTGAAACGCTCTCACTCCCGGTCTTTATTTGGTAAAAATGTATAATTGAGTGCGATATGTTTTTCTTGTGCCTTTCTTTCCCATGCGGGGTGCGGCGAAGCTGCCGCCGGCGATTGCCTTAGCACCCAAGTGTGGTTCCAACAGATCCAATCGCGCCGTAAAAAGGTTTAGAGCAACTAAGTTCTCATTTGCGAAAATGATTGTTGCGGCTCCTCGATGGCTTTAACACCGAGAAAGAAGCGGGGCTTTCCAAGGTCACGGATTTTGAACGTTGGAGCTAGTTGAGTGATCATAGACTCCACCTGTGTGGCATCATTCCCCAGTATAAGAATGTCATCAACATAGACCATAATGTAGAGGATGACCTGTCCAGAACTATAAATAAATAGCGAAACGTCTGTCCCTTTACGAACGAAACCCAACTTGAACCAAATAATTATGAAGTCTTGTGAACCAAGCGCGAGGAACCTGTTTGAGGCCATATAATGACTGCTGAAGCTTGCAAACATGATTAGGGTAGGTAAGATCAACATAATCGAGGGGCTGCCGCATGTAGATGTCCTTAGAAATGTGTCCATTTAGGAACCCATTATAGATATCCAGTTGCCTCATGGTCCACTTATTGGAGACGGCAAAGGCTAATAAGAGCCGGATTGTAGCCAGTTTGACCACAGGGCTATATGTCTCAAGGTAGTCAATGCCTGGAATCTGGTTGAACCCTTTGGCAACCGGACGGCTTTGTACCGGCCGATGGAGCCATCGAATTTTTGTTTTATGCGATACACCCATTTACTACCTATTAGATTCATTGTATTTACAAATGGAACTAATGACCAAGTCTTGTTTTGCAAGAGGGCATTAAACTCAACATCCATATCATGTCACCAGTGTAGACATTTAACAGCCTGGGAATGGCACGTTAGCTCATCATCGTCGACAGAGGCGACCAAGGCACGTGGTAGCTGGCGTTGTTGATGCGTAGTTGTCTATAGCTGCATGCCATGGGTGCATGTTGGCAAGCATTTCCTCCGTGTCCTCGCTATTGTTGTCGAAGAGGTGGATGGCTGAAAAGATGAGGACATGCTTCCAACTATAGACGAAGACTAAGTGGATTGCACGGGAATAACGCCACTCCATGTCAGTGCAACTGGTGGTGGTTGAGGCGATATTGGCGGTGGGATTCAAGCACCAGAGGTGGCAGGTTGATAGATTTGGGCGCTCGCCCACGGCAAATTAGCGGCATCGGCGGAAGATCTCACAGAAGTATCACCTACAACTTGAAACGGGAAGACATCCTCGTTGAATATGACATGTCGGGCAATGTAAATTTGTCTCGTAGTCTTGTCCAAGCACCTGTAACCACTGAAAGAATCGGGATAGCGCAAGAACACACAAGAAACAGACCGATACTCCATTTTATGACTGTTATAAGGGTGTAGATATGGGAAGCACTCACATCCAAACAAATGTAGCATTTTGTAGTTTGGTAACTTATGAAAAAGTTGTGAATACAGACTGTTATTGTGTAAGGTTGAGGTCGGCATTCGATTTATTAAATAAATTGTCGCCTCGAAGGCAAATGACCAATATTTTTTTGTAACATGGCTATGGGCTAACAAAGTCAAGCCAGTTTTCACAACATGACGATGCCTACGTTCAAGTAGGCCATTTTGTTCATGTGTGTGTAGACATGACTTTCTATGCAAAATGCCTGCGGCAGTGAACACAGAGTGCATTTTTTTATATTCACCATCCAAGTCTGACTGAATGCATTTAATAAGAGTCGAGAAATATTTTTCAACAAACGCACGAAACCGAGTAAAAATGAGATAACTGTCTATTTTATTTTTCATCGGATAGAACCAAATGTACCTCGAGTAGTCGTCAACAAACAGGACGAAATATTTAAAATCGTCAACAGAGGTGACCGATGAGGGTCCCCAAATGTCAGTGTAAATCAAATCGAGGACAGACGAACTAGAATGATTTATCTGTGACTCACAGTACATACATTATGAATTGAACGCAATGAACCACTGACGGGACACCTAAACAAAACATTACTAAGAACCCGGGTGTGCGAGTGACCAAGGCGTTTATGCCAGTCTTGTGGAGACGCTTTATCGGATAGTAGGGCAACCAGAGCTGCGGTACTAAGCGAATACATCCCCTTGTGCTGGGACCTTTAAAAAGTGTTTGCCTGGTGACATGGTCCTTCAGAAGAAAATGAGACGAATGAAATTCAAAATAAACATGATGAGGGTTGGCTGCCAGAGGCGCATCGGAGGAGGACGCAACAAGTAACTCCGGCCGGCACACAGTTGTGTCATCAATAAAACCATATAGGTTTTGGCCACGTAGAAATGGAACTAGTTGCGCTCTCCAAAACAAATAATTTGTGGTGGTCAGCTTTATGGACACATAGTGGTGAGCTTGATGAAGCATATTGGGGGAGGAAAGGTGTTGGTTGGTTGTGTCTGATGGGGGTACGGTGGCTAGCGCTCGGTTAGAGGAAACTGCCAGCGTTTCATTAGTTGTAGGTGGGGGAGGATTGTTCTGATCATTGGCCATAGGATCAAAATGGCTAGACTAATACCAGATTGATGAAATAAATCTGTATCTTATTGTTCACCGAAGATGATACGCAACATTTATATATACATAGGTTAGCATACTAATAAGAAAGTACCTAAAGAATAGCACTAACAAGTATGAGAAACTAACTGCCTAATAATTTACATCGTGTTACATAAATTTTCAAAAGCAAAATTAAATTTTCAAAAGAAAAATTTGAATTTGATATGCTTTTTCAACAGCAAGATTTGTATTTTGTATAGGTAGAGCATATTTGTCTAAATATTCAACATAAAATTTTGATTCTTTATATACAGTAGCCAACGGTGTATGGGCATTAATAATAATAATAATAATAATAATAATAATAATAAGTATGAGCATTTTAGACTTTATACTATTTCTTCCCTTTCAATTTTCATGTATACTAAATATTGGAATTAAAATTTTCAATAATTCTATTCCTTAAACCAAACCCTGAAATTTAAATTACCATTTTATTCCCACATTATTCTTCTCCATGAAATTAACAATTCATTTATCTTTTTTTTTTTTTTTTAAAACATTCATTTATCTCCTAATCCCCCTTGTATCCAAACGTCCCTTAAAGTAAACACGATCCTGTATCAAGTAAACTTTACTGCCCATTATACGTACTAAATTTGATTCAATTTTAATAATAATAAATAACATTTGATCAAATAAAAAGTGACGCCAGACTAGACGGACCATAGTAAAATAAACTCCTTTGTAATGTTCATTAAACAACCAACAAGAGTATATGCTTATGTACACACTACATAGTACATACACTTCTACAAGGAACCCTCATGGTATCACCATTCTCCACCACTACACAACCTTAGTGAAGATTCAACTGATCGTGTTGCCCATAAAAATGGAAGTGATCTTTGCATCTCATTCTCAATGTAGACAGACTAGGTGGATCGACGAGCTTTATAGAGGCACGACAACAGAAAGCGACGTTTGCTTTTCATTACAACCATGAGCTTGTTTCTGCTCCACCGACAAGAAAAGTTTCCCGAGATATGGCAAATCGATACCTTAGTTGCAGTTGGTATGTTGCATTGACTCATTTTGCGACTTCCAGTCTTCTTTCTAGCGTTGTAGAGGTCTCTCGAGAAACCTTGCCTGAAAACCAAAATTTCGATGCCATAAAAATCACACACAGGCAATTACTTGACATATGCATTTCCTCAAGAGATAAAGTTAAAGGAAAGACTAATCGAGAATTCAAGATAGATGTCATGGCAAAATAAGCACAATAACAAAGTGACAAACGTATATGAAGTAACTTTTTTCCTGGATTTGGTAGATCATATAGGGAATCTGCTTTGGTTGTTTCATGCGGAGGGATAATTTCAAAATAGAAATGTAATTCTCCTATAAAAATGCATCACAAGTTATGAACCAAAAAAGCAAGTCAAGAGGCCAAGAAAAAAAGAAAAAAAGAAAAAAAAAGCCTTTTATACTAACCGCCATCTTTTTCCATTTTCCTTCTGCTGCGCCACAGAAGCCGAATAGGTGTGCCTGAGAACCCTGCACTTGATCTCAGTTGCTTTTCCATGTACCGTCGGTATGTCTCAGGGAAAAGTTTCGCATCATTGACAAAGAAGACAAATGTAGGTGGTCTAATAGCAGCCTGTAAATTTAAATTAGAAATTAGCACTACAACTTTCAGTGCATATACTTTCAATGAAAAATACTACTACGTATAAGGTATAAGAATGCTGCAATGCTGCTAGAAAATGCGATTTGCAGCTTAAAAGATTATAGGTAAAAGAAATGTACACACAAAAGACTAGGTCATTATTAGTACCTGAGTGCAATAATATACACGACCCCTCTTCCCACCTCTAGTCCTTGGAGGTGATTTGAACGCCACTGCCTCCCGTACCACTTGATTCAGTGTTGCCGTGGTTAATCTTCTTGATCTCTCTTTTTCAACAGCATCAGCAGTAACAATGATTCTGGACCAAATCAAGTTATAGAAGCTGAGCGCATTGTAATGCTGTAAGGACATATCAAAGCAGTAACCGAATATAAACAATATTGCTTAATTTTGGTAATTGTTTGTTGACAATAAATATTTAAAACATATAAACACAGTTCATTTTATTCTCATGCAATTTTTTAAAATATTTTTATATGTATACTTTTCCACTATGATACTAAAGAAGTGCAAACATGAAGGAATGTGAGTAGCACTTACATTACGCCAATAAAGTTAATAAATGCTAAAGCATAGCAAACAGTTTCTTGATAATTATGGCCATTAGAAGACCCTATTCACATAGGAATAAACAGCTTTGGAAAAGGATTTTAGTAAGGGAAACGAAAAATAATATGACACCATCATCTTCACTATATATAGTGCTGCACGTGCAAATCACAACTTTTACTTATCCACTGAACATAAGAAACTATAAACATTTGAATTATGAGATGAATTTCTAAAAATAAATGCCAAGATATCCAAATAGAAAGAATGATGAGCAGCATACTTGTCGACGCTATGCCCTGCTATTGCAGTTGAATACACAATAGGTGCCCAACCAAGAACACGGAGCTTCCCCCTAACATCTTGCTCGTAGTCAATTACAGTCGATTGGTTTTTATTAGGAATTGTGTCCCACTTATTTACAACAATGAGGCAACCTTTGCCTTCCTTCTCTATCTTTTCTGCAATCTTGCAATCCTAAAAAGTTATGAACACGATGAGTTCACAAAATCATTCATGCAAGCAAAAAATATTTTTAAGGTCTGGGGTAAGGGAAGCCTGGGCCCATCCAAACTTTGTGCAATAGTTATATCGTGGACCAGAGCCAAACACATCCCTATTCTTTCTCCTTATACATTTTTTCAACTTAAATTTATTTTTATCTTTTTTTTTTTTGTATAAATAGAATTAATGTATTAAAAAATATAGGAAAAATCACTGTTTTGGCCCCTCAATTGTTTTGCAATTGTCAATTTAGTATCTAATTTTCAATTTGGTCGAATTGACCCTCCAATTGTTTTAAATTTCGTCAATTAAATCCCCTAGTCACTGTTTTGGTAACTAACAGCTGATTGACGGAATAGTGGCTAAGGGAATTAATTGACAAAATTTAAAACAATTGGAGAGTCAATTCGACCAAATTAAAAATTAGGGACTAAATTGACAATTGCAAAACAATTGAGGGACCAAAACAGTGATTTTCCCAAAAATATATCATTTGAGATCTTTTAAATGACACCCATATTGACATATTTTTTAAAATTCTTTTTGAAAAATAGATCTATTGGTACATAAAGTCATTACTTTAGTGTAATGTTTATGTACATTAAACTTTGTTTTTATGAATATATATAAAGAACACTATGAACCTACAATAAAGTGAATGGAAATACATATGATGTACATTTAGTTTAGTGTTTATGGACATATAGAACAAATATTATGAACATAGTATATGATGAATGTTATTAAACATGATGCATGCATCTGTAGTATAATGTTATCAAACAACTTTTCACCTCTCGCTCAGCAAACAATAAGTAAATAAATAAATAACTAAAATGCGATGATCTACCTGCTCAGTGATGCAAGACATAGCCTCAATTACAAGAGCCACAACATCTGAACGACGTATTGCACGAAATGCTTGATTTACAGATAAAGCTTCTGTTATGCTACCAGATGAAGCCACAGTTGCCTTTTTCCTTATTCCTGCAGTATCAATGAGACGATATTTCTGCAGAAAAAGGTTGAACCAAATCTAAATTATCCTCTAATTAAAGTCAGAACAATAAAAATCAATAATTAGTAGTATCCAGCGTTTTTTAGTGATTGCTATTTGCTACTAAAAGTTTACCAACAACTCTGTAAGGGAATTGGTACATGCCTAAGTAAACTTGCTTTTTTTTTAACCCGTTATCTTATTACTGAAAAGGTGTACGACAAGATGATACTACAAGGGCAACAGAATAGCATATTTGCAAATAAGTTTGCTGAGGGTAGAAAGATGCCAAGGTCAACAGAAAGTTTACCAAAAATCTCTCTTTCTCTCTTCCTCTGTTTTTTTTTTTCTTTTTTCTTTTTCGTTTTCAGGTGAAATCTGTTTTTCTTATTAGAAAGATGCCAAGGTCAATTCCAAATGCATTTGGTAAGTCTTTTACTTCGAACCTTGACAGAAGCCCTCTTAGTCCTTAATTATCTCTGCTAGAGGGTAGCAACAAGGGGGCAAATGACTGAAATGGGCAGATTTCATGAGTCGACAAAAATGGGCAACTTTTAAAATATGGACAAAAGGAGAAACTTGTTTGAGACTTGAATTTCTGGTAAACAATGCAAGTCCCAATTGAGTTTGTCAAAATTTCAAAATGAATTTAGAAATACGGACAAGGAACGCAAGTCGGACTTGCATTCCTCGTATAAAAATACAAGAAACACAAATCCAACTTGCGTGTCGCACTTTGTCGCCGGAAATATGTTTCCAGCATAGTTAGGTACTAGAAACTCATATTTCGCGAGAAACGCAAGTGTGACTTGCGTGTCTCAACCAAGTTTGTCGCGAAATATTACCTGACCAGTGGAGATTAAGATCGCTAAGAGTTGTAGAATGCTACATTTGAGTTTAAGAGCATTGCAATGGAGCAGAGCGTAGAGGTAGCTAGCTGCTACATAAAGGCCAATAAATGGCATCGGCGAAATTAAATGGTCTTCTCTTGCATTCTTCTGACATATATGGAATAGTCTTTCGGCGGTGCCAGGATTATAGTATCCATTTTTGTTAAACTAAAGTTACAACTTCTCTCTCTTTCTGCAGCTTAGCTGCCATAGCTGGAATATATATGCTGGTTATGCCCACAGGTGCAGGTACATCACTCACGAAATACGAGTTCTAGACTTCTAGTACCCAACTAAGCCGGAAACATATTTCCGGTGACTTAGTCCATATTGCTACGAACGACAAATGGGTCTTGCATTTTTTACCAGCAAAGCAAGTCCCAAACGAGTTTCTCCATCTTATGTCCATGTTTTAGAAGTTGCCCATTTTGTCCACTCATGAAATATTGAAATCTGCCCATTTCGGTCATTTGCCCAGCAACAAGGTAAGCTCCTAATAAAACCAGTTTGCTGCCTTTGCTTTAGAGGCACATGCTATATCATCAAAAATGCTCTAGCCATGCCCGTAAGGGCAGCCCAAGTGGTAAGAGAGTTACACCTGCAACCGAGAGGTCGTGGGTTCGAACCTCAAGCCCTTGGGTTTGAGCCGGTCAGCTATGGGTAACCTAGGCTGGTTTACCTCCTTGTGGTCCTTTGCCGGCTAGGGTCACAGGGCGAGGGTTTACTCACTACTCACACAGTTAGGAGTGGGGTTTACCTCGTTAATCCAAAAAAAAAATGCTCTAGCCATGAACGTTACCATGAAAATAAGTTAGAACTTGAAAAAACAAATTCAATTCTTTTCACTAGTTAAATTTTACACCAAAATCTAATTTTTAGCATCCAGTAAAATATTCCAAAAGATTTATATTTTTCTATTCTGATGCTCGCACAGCATGAATAATTTTAAATGCCAGTCTAATGATTCAGAGCATCATACTTGGTTTTAGAAAGAGAAAATAAAAATACCTGTCCATCTGATCCAGTAAACTCTGTATCAATAGCATCACGAGTAGTTCCACTGACAGGACTAACAATTGTTCTGTCTTCCCCAACTAGAGCATTCAAAATACTACTTTTTCCAACATTTGGGCGGCCAACTATTGCAACTGAAATAATATAATTTTCTTCATCTTCAAGAGCTTCTGTGTCCTGAGCAACACAGGCCAAGAAATCCTCTTAAATTCTGATTCATTTGCTTATATTGAAAAAAAGAAGCCAAGAAATTGAAGACCAGCCAAACTATTTGATTATTTCACTACAAACAACAAATGTACTCTTGAAGTCTGCCTTTCCTCTTTTTACTGTGTATGCAACAAATGTACATAGCTTATAGCTGAGANAGGGGAGGGGTTTATCTGAGATTTTTGGATAAATTGCAAATGCAGTCCCACATCGAAGAGCTGCGAAAGTGGAGACTTGATGGATTTGTATATAATGAGATGTGCGAAAAATTTATTAACTTACCCGTCCTGTCGGGGGTGAAGGATCGACTCGCTAATGATCGAATAGTGACCGGCGGGTCGTGCCAACGCCCACGCAAACGAACACCTTATCATAAGGCGAGCGAGTTCGGCCCTACTTTGGTCGGGCTCGCCCGTCAATTTTTGGAAGCCCTCTAACATGCTGAGGGCTCACCCAATCCAATAAATTTAAGCCCAATTTTTCAACGTTAATTAATTTGGAAGTGATATAAACGGGAAGTGCTATAAACGGTAAATTATTGTATAGATCATGGTGTGAATCATAACAAAAAAAGTATGTTTTTAAATTTTAAGATACTAAATGCATAATATATGTATACTAAATGTGTAATGTTTTTGTGTTGAATATATATTATATTGATATTTAATATACTAATGTATAATATTTGTATACTAGATGTATAATATTTGTTTTGTATATTATATTAATTTTTAATATAATAAATATATAATATTTGGGACATTATATTAATTTTTAATATAATAAATATATAATATTTGTGTATTGAAATGTCCCTTGTTTGCGATAACAGGAAGTATCTCTATCAATATTTTTGTATATTATACAATATAATGTATATTTAGTACACAAATAATGTATAAATGTATATTTTTTGAACATAATGTATATTTTTAAAATAATAAAAGTACATTATTTTGTACTAAATGTACATTATTTGATAGTATGATTCACACAACTCTGTTGATCATATCGACACAATAATGATTGAAAGTAAATTCGGTAGAAAACATATTAATCGAAAAACGACGGTAGAAAGCATATTAATTTTTTGAGATAATTAACCCTAAAAAAACCCAATGAAGTATTTAAAAAAAAAAAAAAAAAAAAAACCGGTAGAAAACATTTTTTGATTCTTTATTTTTCATAGTTTCCTTTTCCAGTTTTCATATTATTTTTATTATTATATTATACCACCGCACCACTTATTATTATTATTACTAGTTTTATATGTGCATTGCGCGTATGAGTTAATACCCAATGTTTATATTTAAATAAATATTTGAAAGTATATCAATGCAAGATTATATAGGAGAAGTTTATACATGGGTAATTGAATATCGAATTTTTTTATTTAAATATCTAACTCAAAGTATATGAATCCAAGATAATATAGAAAATTCATTATAATTATTACTAAAATAAATGTTTGCAACCTTGTAAAATCGATAGTCTAAATATTTGGTCTAAAAATGATAGTCTAAATAAATACTACTTTTCATTTGAATTTTTCTAAGTGTTCTTAATTCTCTTTTGAGTAACATTGTCATTGTCTTCATCTTCACTATTTGTTATCTTCTTTTTTGTTGGTAGTGTGTTATTTGCAATTCGGTTATTGTTGGTAACATAAATGACAACGTCATGCAATGAGATTATGATATAGGAGCTATGGACTTCCCTTTAGGTGTTCTGCTTGGGGTTCATTTGGTTCAACCATTATTGTTGAATGCGTTATTGTGGATAAAGAAATCCTTAGTTTAAGAAAAAAAGATTAAATAAATTAATAAAAATTTGAAAGTTTAAAATATTATATATTCCAAAGACATTAAAAGGTAGTTTCTCGTTTCAATTTGCTGGGTAATGAGTTATTTGAGTACTTTCATGCATTGTCAACAAATCCCCCGAGTAGTTAATATGATTGGTTTCAACTATTCTTTTTTATTTTTTTTCATGGTATTAAAGAAATACATATGTATCATTTTTTGGTGTAACTACTAATTTATTTAATTTAATAATAGTAAAATAGAGCGATTCCGCTTCAATTTGTTGGGTTATTTGAGTACTCTCTTTGTCAACCAATCCCCAAGTAGTTAATATAATTAGATTCAAATTATTTAAAAATTTATTTTTCATAGTATTAATAAAATACTTGGTAAATAAATATATAACATTATTTTGTACTATAACTTTGATATTTAATTACAAGATATTGTAGAAATAAGATAATGGACAATGTAATGAATATCAATTGATAAATTTGAATGTAAAGAATCTTTGCATGAGAGAAAATAAAGATAATATAACTAATGAAATTATTTCTCTTTTTTAAATACAACTACTTTTCTCAACCTGTTGAAGCACAAAGAGTCAATTTCGATATCTCCTCCACTAAGGCTCGAACTCATGACCTTTCATTTGAGGGAGGCCACTACATGCCATTTGAGCACAAGGTGCTTGGCGAATTATTTCTCTTATTTAATTTAATTTTTTGATAATGAGTAATTTTTTCAAATAAAGGTATTGTAGACACATAATTCTAAATTAAAGAAATACATATTTATCATTTTTTGTTGTAGCTACTAATTTATTTAATTTAATAAGAGTAAATAGAGTGAGAAACTTAATTATGTCAAATTTGATTGAGATGAGGTTCGAACCTAAGATCTTTTTTATATAAATTAATGGGTAAGTTAAAAAGTTAACGGAATATTAACGAGAAGAGTATATTTAACGGAAAACTTAACGGATAATCATAAAAGTAAGGTTAAATTAGGTAATATCTATTAATAATATTAATTTGACCGCCATTTTTTCTACCCATTTTAGGCCTAACTCTCTTTGGCTCTTATTAGTATAGTAGATTATTATTTATTCATTTTCAAGAAAATGAACCAAATATTAAAAAAATACAATTTATTAAGTAACTTTCAATCAAATAGAAAAAAGATAAATTAAATTATTTTAATAAAAAAAGATAGTTTTATAATCTTTAGCTAAAAAATTAAAAATTAAATATTTTGGAAATTCTTTACCAGAAAATATTTTCCAAGTTTCTAAGCAAACCTTTTCCCTTTTTGTTTTTCTAGAATACTAGTATGGTACCCGTGCGATGCACGGATAGTTACATATATTCAATAATTGTATTATTTATCAAATTTAAATAGTTTAAATAAATAAATACTCAAAATATTATATAATATTTCAATAATATTTTATTATAGTAAAGTATGTATAACACTTAATATCAAATTTTGCTTTATAATGACTTAGTGTTGGGATTAAAATAAAAAAAATTATATATATAAAAAAAACCATAGACCCATTACTTGTTAAACTACAAAAATACCATGGGCATACAAAGATAACAATACCTTAAAAAAAAATCAAAAAGACTAAACCTAATTTGTTGGTATTTATAAACAAGCTAAGGAACATCTAAAAGCTAGGGTGCAAAGTGCCTTTGGTAGACACACATTTTGAATTTGAAAATTTTAATTAAATGTAGTCAGCACAACAAATAATGTATTTGGTTACCCAAAAGTATTAGAATTTGCATCTACTAAACTACTACACTACGATATTAGTAAGTGTAGGCTGTATGTATTGTTTAAGGTTTCCAAGATAATATATTTCTTTAGTAAATGCAGGCCATGCGCGTTGCTTCCATGGTGGATCCTGATTCAAAACGACGTTGTTTTATATCTAGGGTGTGTTTGGAAAGTAGGAAAATGACTTATGTAAAATATTTTGTGGAAAATGAGTCATTTTCCATAAAACATTTTCGTTTCCAGTGTTTGGTTGCATTCCAGAAACTGTCTTGGTGTGTTTGCTTCATTGTATGGAAAATGAGCATAATTATTTGCATTCAAGAAAAGTAAACTAAATGTACATTATATGCATTTTCACTCACTCTATAGTAGGTTCATAATATTCATTCTATATGTTCATAAAAATAAAGCTTAATGTACATAGACAATATACTATGAAGGCACATCATGTTTAGTAATATTCACCGTGTACCATACTCATAATATTTGTTCTATATGTCCATAAACATAAACATCAATATACATCATATGTATTTACATTCCATCTATAGTAGGTTCATAATGCTCATAAAAAATTAAAAACAAAGTTTAATGTATATAAATATTACTACAGACGCATTATGTTTAATAACATTCATCTCGTACTATGTTTATAATATTTACAAAAAAAAAATTCACTTTTGGTCCATTAACTATTATACATGAACTAGTGTTTTACCCGTGTGATGCACTGAAAAAACCTTGTTACTATGAATTTAAATAAAAAAATTTAAAAATACAAATATATTAAAATGTACAATATAATAGTACAGTTGAATTTTCATATATTTGGTCAAGTATCTATTATCATAGCATACGAAATTAAAATTTTATATGATTAATATAATCTCTAATCATGTACATATTTATATAAATTTATAGAGAAAAATTTACATAATTAAATTGAATTATTCGTAAAAAAATTGAATTATTCGTAATCTTATT
>CM008337.1:9224920-9240594 GCA_002525835.2 Ipomoea batatas | reverse complement strand
AATCCAAATAAGTAAATAAAGCCTAACCATTTGAATACTGTTTCTAATTCCAAGTATTCAAATAATGCTCCCCACTTTTTTGTATATACTGAAATTTACTTTGTGCATGTTAGTGTCTGGTCAAAGTCCTGTTCGCAGTATAAGTATTGCAACAATATTGTCTCAACCAAAAGGTATTGGTGATTTCACAAGTGGTTCTAAGGTGGTTACAACTATTTCTGATTTGTTAGATCAAAAAGAGGTGAAGTACATTCTTTCTTTTTCAACTGCTTTGTATGTTGTGTCTGCAGTTAACCAAAGTGGTTATAGTATACATATGAGTAACTGTAACAACTTACAAATTAGTAGCTCGAACAATTCAAACCATTTCTTAATATGGACGTTTTCTCCCTCATTAGCACCCGAAAATAGCACTATACTACCCGGTAATAATATATTGTTTAGTTCTTATTTTTATTATATCATACTTTTATCATTTTTGACATTCATATAAACTTTTTGTTTTTAATTTCCTAACAACATATGCTTTTTACGTTTTAGGTCGATCACATGCTAGCCGGGAACCTTTTAAGAATCTCTCAAATGGTAACTTCTTCAAAAATTTGGCCTGCCGAATTAAATTTTGGTGAACAATATAATTTGTATATTTGTCATTTTAAATACTTCAATTTTTAAAAAGTTTTAGGTACCACACCAAAATCACCGGCAAGGAATACAAGAAGTTATCTTACTAATGCCAAAGAATCAATTACACTGTCTAGAGATTTGTTACCGTCTTTTGAAGAGGAATCATTACCTCAAAAACAAAATGAAGATTGTCAAAACATTGTTGGTAAGTTTGATACATCATTTCTAAAATCAAATTTCATTTAGTTTTGAATAACGTAATTATATCTTTCACGTGTAGTTCCTTATTTCGATCTTGGTGATGCGGTCCACACATGTTAACATTGTGGAGCATTTTTTTTGTTAGAAGAGAGACAAAACAAAACTGTCACTAGAGGAATTCTCAAATACAGTATGTGTTGTAACAACGGGAAGATTACATTGCCAAAACCCTGGTTGCCACCTCAAGCAATTTGTGATTTATTTTTTGAACAAGGGGAGAAATCAAAGCAATTCTTGCAAAACATCAGAACATACAATAATATGTTTTGCTTCACATCTATGGGTAGAAGAATAGACCGAAATGTTAACAAAGGTGGTGGACCACCTATTTTTCGAATCAATGGACAGAACTGCCACCACATGGGTAGTCTACTGCCTGTAGAAGGGAAATCACCACATTTTGCACAGTTGTACATTTATGATACCAGTAATGAAATTACTAACCATATTAATTCCCTTAGGTACTTACTTTCATTTATTATAATATCATTTGCAATTGCTTACATTTCGTAGAACCACACTAATGGACTTTTTTTTTTAGGCCGGATGGTGACATGAATGATATTCATGTGGAAATAGTGAATCAAATTCAACAAGAATTGGATAAAAATAATGTTTTAGTTCAATCATTTCGTATGTCAATGTTAAAGTTGGAAAAGAATCCACATGCTGAGGTCAAAATTAAATTGCTTGGGAAGAGAAGTACAGATGCTAGAACATACAACTTGCCTCAAGTTTCTGAAGTAGCTGCATTAATTGTTGGGGATTTGGATACAAGTATCGGTGAGCGTGATATTTTGGTTGAAACCAAGAGCGGTCTATTGCAAAGAATATCTGAATTAAATCCAGCGTATCTCCCGCTTCAATATCCTTTGTTGTTTGTGTATGGTGAGGACGGTTTTAGGGAAGACATCCCATTTTCTAATAAGAAAACCAGAGTGGATGGCAGTCGGCAAAGGATGAGTCCAAGAGAATACTTTTCATACCGTATACATTCAAGACGGTCTGAGGTCTTAACTTTGTTGCATGCAAGACGTATATTTCAACAATTCCTGGTTGGTGGATATACAATGGTAGAGTCAGGTAGATTAATATATATTAGGACTCACCAAAAGAATTTAAGGTGCGAAACCTATAATTGTCTTACAGATGCTTTGACTCGTGGAGAAGTGGACCCAAGTAAACAAGGTCGACGAATAGTATTACCTTCAAGTTTTACTGGTGGACCTAGGTACATAATTCAAAACTACCAGGATGCAATAGCCATATGCCGTTGGATTAGTTATCCAGATTTGTTTATTACTTTCACATGCAATCCTAAGTGGCCAAAGGTTCAACGCTATCTTCAAGAAGGTTGTTTAAAGGCAGAAGATCGTCCCGACATTGTTTGTAGGATTTTTAAGTTGAAATTGGACGCGTTGATAACAGATTGCCGGAAAAACAAGCTGTTTGGGTCGGTTGCTGGAGGTAATTAAACTTTTAATATTTGTTTTCAATTAAACTATAATTAATTCTTCTATTTTATTAGCTTATTTAAATTTAGAGTTAATACCTCCAATGGTCCTCCGAGTATTAGCGATATACCAGTGGTGGTCCCTCGTTAGGTTGGGTGTCAATTGAACGTTAATTTTTGAGGGCAAAATTGGCATTAAAATTATTTCATCGTTTAAGTTGTTCTTCGTGGCTGGAATTTACCCCAATTTCTTTCTCCAAAATCAATTTCCCCCAAAATGAAGAACTTGACCGCTAGCCCCTTCTCCAAGTTGAAATATGCAAAATCAGACCTACAAACTACAATTCCATTCTTTTTACAATCATCTGTAAACCCTCTATAAACCCTCAACCGCCGCTATAGGAACGCCGAAAACTTCAAGGGAACCATGCCCCGATCGGATTCTAGACGACGTTGGCGGCGCATTCGATTGCTCAATGGTCTACATTTGCCAGAAGGAGGATCCGTGGAACTCCATCATCGTTTAAGCCGCCACGGGCGGCGTTCTCTCCCTGCGGCAGGGCCTCGGCGCCTCTGCGGATCTACGTTGATGACCCTTTGGCACCCAGGTGGGGTCCATCAGGCGCCGCCGGAGTCTTCCCCGTCCCCAATCGCATCGTCATGGTTCGAAGGATTGTTCGGAGGAAACAAAGAGGAAGAGAAGAAGAGCAACGACGTGAAGACAGAGATTGTGGAGAGCTTTGATTCGCCCATCCCACCAACATTCGACTTAAAGTGAAATTCCCTTCAAATTCAAAGCTAAATTTTTAGTTTTTGTTATAGAAAAATTGAAATTAGTTTTATTATGAGAATTAGATTCAAGGCTTTAGTAGAATAGTAGCAAATGTATGTTGTTTTTCCCATCAATATATGAATTTTTGCAATTTTCAAACAGTTGAGAATTTGTAATTTATCTATCTGCAAATAAATATGATTTCCAAGAATCTTGAATACTGTTCATCTTGATCATTGCTTTTTGAGCGAATTTTCATGGTATAATGCTCATGCCTCTCAAGTAAATCAAATGGAAGTTTAAGAAGACTTGCTTATATATCCATCTTCTTATTGCGTACATGAATTGTTTGTCATTGCTACAATGGTGATGAAGTTTTTTTTCATCCTCATCCATGGCATAAAATGGTCCATCCTCATATGAAGCCTCCATTGGCGAGACAACTTGAAGAACTTGAGCTTAGGGCTGACAATTAGGGGAAAATGACGCTCTCAACTGGAAAATTTGAGCTTAAACATCAAATACATGGAAATGACCAGTTTGCCCTCATTTTTAACGTCAGTTTGACACCGTTTCTACGAGAGGACCACGGGTGGTTATTTTGAAAAAGACAGAGGACGAATCCTGGTCGTTTTAAAGACGAGAGACCACCACTAGTATATCGCTAATACTCGGAGGACCATTGGAGGTATTAACTCTTAAATTTATAACTATTGCCTTTTTTTGGAAGTTATTTATACCATAGAGTTTCAAAAAAGAGGTCTTCCGCATGCTCATATCATGCTATTTTTGGAAAAAAATAGTACACAAGATATGGTTGTGAGATTGGACAGTATCATCTCTACTGAAATACCAAATAGGAGGACTAACATTGAATACTACAACGTAGTTGAGGAATTCATGATGCATGGACCATGTGGTGTAGCACGGAAGACTTCTCCGTGTATGAGTAATGGTAGATGTACTAAACATTTCCCTAAAAAGTTTGTTGATTGTTCCTCTTTTAACGGTGATGGGTATCCTATATACAGACGGCGTGATAATGATACTTTAGTCGTAAGAAATGGAATTGCTTTGGATAATAGGTATGTAGTGCCGCATAATAGGAATTTGTTGTTAAAGTATATGGCTCATATTAATGTGGAATGGTGTAATTAGTCCCGTTCTATCAAATACCTCTTCAAAGACGTGAATAAGGGTCATGATAGGGTAACAACTGAATTTTACAAGACAAACAACGATGAAGATACGCACCAAGTTATCGATGAAATCAAAATGTACTACGATTGTAGGTACATATCTCCTTGTGAAGCTGCTTGGCATTTGTTCAGTTTTGATATACAATTGAGGTCTCCGTCTGTTGAACGGTTAAGTTTTCACTTGCCAAATCAACAAAGTGTTATTTTTCAGATGGTGATCCTGTGGACAACATTGTAAACCGACCAACAATTTTACAAAGCATGTTCATGGAATGGTTTGAGGCAAATAAAATATATGCAGAAGCACAAAGTTTGACATATGCAGAGATGCTAACCAAATTTGTGTGGAAGAAAGATATTAGGAAATTGACATTGCGGTTTTGCGTAGGGTTGAGATGTCAAAAGATATTTATATGTTAAAACGGAAAGTCAGTGACTCCCCGAGTGTCGGTCTCGAAGGAGGGACGTGGAGGTGTGTCAAGTGTTCGGGAGTTTACTTGATTGGGTCATGCATGAGATTCGAGTGTGGTGAATGGTGGATTGAAAGTGAGAGGAGTTCATTAGGTTTGATTTGAGTGCAAGAGAGTAGTAAAGTAAAAGTGTTTGTAAATAAGTAAAAAGGGATAGGGATTCGATAGTGCTCATGTATGTTGCATTGTGGTGTGATTAAGGTAATGGATCGGGAATGCTAGGATGTTGGCTATTCAAGAGTGTGTTGTCTTAGTCCTTTTCCACCTTTGTGTACTAAGGCTTCTTTGACTAAGGATTGCCTTCAAACACTATCCTACTATTCTTAAGAAGTCCATAGGAACTATGATTATGTCAAGCTTCAAATCCTAACTCTAATCAAAGACATGAAAGAGTCAAGAGCTCAATCTCTCATCTAGATTGGCCAAATCCAAACAAGATCTCATCAAAAAAACAATCAATAGACAAGAATAGATAATCCAACAACATAAGCATATAAATCCAAAATATAGAGATAAGATCATCACACTAGCAACATTCAATCACACAATCCAAATCCCTAGATTAAACTAGCCACTCATGATATGAAATTCAAGACAAAAGCTAATTTAATCCAAGAACAAGATAACAAAATATAATAGAAATGAAATAGAGATCACCTAGAGTGAAGTAATCCTTCAATCCAAGCTTTGTAGTCTTCTACAATGGAGTTTTATCTAAACTAAGAAATGAAAAACTAAGAAAATGGAGAAAGTTCTCCAAAGGAAAAACTAAGGAAAGGGAAAACTTATTTTCTGGGAACCTCCTCTGAAAATCTATCAAAGGGGTTTAAATAGTCTCCGAAAAGCAACCCTAATCCAAATTCGCGCAATGCAGTCTCCACGCCTGCTCACACGCGTGTGAGTGTGCGTGAGAAGCTACTGGATTATTTCCACGCAAGCTCACACGCGTGTGGCCATTCTATTGGGTTCTCCGGGGCTCCGATCTTGCCTGGTTCGCTCTTTAAGCTCAACTTTTGCTCCTATTTGCTCCCGGGGCTCCTGTTTCACCTCCTTTAGGCTAAAAGTATCTTTTGTGTGTTGGTTAGTGATTTTCAAGCATTTATGAGCATAATTCATCATGTAAGGATGCTATAGACGTGACAAAACACCCTAATATGAGCTTGATTTAAGAGTATCTCGGAGGCTTATCAGAAATGGCAACCAAGGAAAAGAGGTTTCGTAATAGGTCGAGTGTTCTATGTGCCGCCTAGTACTGGGGAACTTTTCTACTTAAGGTGTTTGTTGAATCAAGTTTGCGGACCAACAAGTTTCTTAGATATAAAAAAAGTTTATTGTACTAAGTACGATTCCTTTAGAGATTCTTGCTTCGCCAGACGGTTAGTGGATGATGATAAAGAATACATAAATGCAATACAAGAAGCAAGTGAATGGGCAACTGGTAGTAATTTGAGAAGATTGTTTGTTACGTTGTTAACCTCGAACTCAATGTCTAAACCAGAGGTGGTTTGGGATGCTGTTTGGTTACATCTATCGGATGATGTTGAATTCATAACTCGCAAATGGTGTCAAATAAGAGGTATTATTTTTCTACCTTAACAGACAATAGTATTTCCATTTCACAGTTTTTATTTTGGTTTTCGTATATTACTTATTTTTGTTTTTGTTACAGATTTAATTTTGACTGAATTTAAAAGAAAGAATTTTACTCTTTTGGAATTAGAAACATTGCTATCAACTTTTGGGAAAAGTTTGAAAGGCTTTCCACCAACGCCGATTCCAAATGTGGAAAATATGGGTTTCTCAACTAATACATTGGTACAAGAGGAATTAGCATATGATCGTGATGCCCTTAAGGAAGAAAATGATGCTTTGGTTAGCTAACTAACTGAAGAGCAAAGGGCAATATATGAAGAGGTCATTTATGATGTTGACAACAACTGTGGAGGATTATACTTTGTTTATGGATATGGTGGAACCGGGAAAACATTCTTGTGGAGATCGCTATCTTCAGCTTTAAGGTCAAGGGGTGATATTGTGCTAAATGTAGCGTCAAGTGGGATTGCGTCTCTTCTATTACCTGGAGGACGGATTGCATATTCTAGGTTTGCAATACCAATATCCATTAACGAAGATTCAACTTGCAACATCAATCAGGGAAGTAGTTTGGAAAATTTGATTGTCCAAACTAAGTTAATAATCTGGGATGAAGCTTCGATGATGCATAAATTTTTCTTTGAAGCTCTTGATAGGACAATGAGGGATTTGTTGCGTTTGACAAATCCAAACAGTGTTGAAATGACATTCGGAGGTAAGACAGTCGTGTTGAGTGGAGGATTTAAACAAATATTGCCAGTAATTCCAAAGGGCATGAGGCAAGATACTGTGGGTGCAAGTATAAATTTGTCCTATCTTTGGAGAAGTTGTAAAGTTCTTAGGTTAACCAAGAATCTACGACTTAGGGGATTACAATCAAACACTGAAGTTCAAGACCTTGAAAAATTTGCTAAATGGATTGCTAATATTGGTGATGGAGAAATTGGTATTTCAAGTGAAGGTGCTTGTGACATTACTATTCTAGAACACTTATTAATCAAATATAATGATGATCCTATTGCAGCTATTGTTGAGAGCACATTCCTGGGGTTTCATAATGGCAACCATGATATAAAATGCCTAAAAAATAGTGCTATTTTGGCTCCAACTTTGGATGTCGTTGATCAAATCAATGAATATATGAATGAGCAAAATCCAAGCCAAGGTAAGACGTATTTGAGTTGTGATTCTATTTGCAAGTGCAAATGCTGATATGTTGAATGATCTATACACACCGGAGTTTTTAAATGGTTTGCAAGGTTCAGGCGTCCCTAGTTATGCACTTGCTGTAAAGGTGGGGTCCCCAGTTATGCTTTTGAGAAATATTGATCACCCTTTGGGACTATGCAATGGTACAAGACTGGTTCTTACAAGGTTGGCTGATCATGTATTGGAAGCTAAAATTATGTGTGGAACACATGCTGGAACAAAGGTCTTAATACCAAGAATGTCATTAACACATACCTTCAGACCCAAGATTGCCATTTAATAAGTTCCAAAGAAAGCAACTTCCGTTGATGTTATCATATGCCATGACAATCAATAAAAGCCAAGGTCAAACACTAACATACGTCGGTTTGTTCTTAAAAAGACCGGTTTTAATCATGAACAAATGTATGTAACAGTGTCAAGAGTTAGTAATCCTAAGGGATTAAAAATTTTAATTTGTAGCGAAAATGACCACTTTGTAAATATGACAAAAAATGTCGTCTACAAAGAAGTTTACAATAATGTGTAATAAAATTTTTATGTTTTTCTTTGTATTTTTATTTTGCCCTACATATTGCTTCACAAATTTCTTTCGTACAATTTTAAATGTATTTTATATCCATGCATCGCACGGGTGAAAATACTAGTTGTGTATAAACGGAAGAATGAAGATAGAAAATCAAATTGGAGAAATAAATTTAGTAAACAAGTTTTCCATTTTCCATTTTTTCCACTTCTTCAATTCTCCATTTTTTAAGAAAATCATCCATTTTTCCAAGTTAGTAAACGACCCCTAAGTTTCTTGAGCTGCTTAAGGCCATTGAGTGTAGTAAACTTCAAGTCGCTAGACAAGCCGAGGCGGTCAAGAGCAATGGTGGAGACGGAAGTTGCTGCTAGCAGAGGACCAAAATAGTTAAAATTTTGAAAGTCAATGACTTAATTGGGCACGAAAAATTGTCGAGGATTAAATTAGTAATTTCGCAATAGTCGAGGGACCATTTCGATAATAAACTCTATAAATTTAAACCACAAACTTATTATAAACCTAAATCCGTACTTCCTTTTCTAAAAAATATTTTTTTATTTTTAAAAAAATTCAAATCATGCACCTTATGATTACTAGCACTCAAAACTTATGAAATTACTAGTATTATTTACAATTTCAAATATTACTACAGATGCATTATGTTTAATAACATTCATCTCATACTATGTTCATAATATTTACAAAAAAAAAAAAAATCACTTTTGGTCCATTGACTATTATACATGAATAACATTTGATCATTGACTATTAAAATTTTATAATTAGGTGCATGACTATGTAATTTGTATCACATTTGGTCTTGTTGCCTAATTTCCTAGCCAACTATTGCCGAAAGTGTAGCATTTGCTTCTTTCGGAATGAGCACTTCTGGAAGGAGCATTGCATCCATTTACTTATTCCAGAAGAAGCATCTCAGATAATAGTTGGTCGAAAAATTATATGGCATGACCAAATGTAATACAAATTGCATAGTCATGTACCTAATTAGAAAATTTTAATAGTCGGGGATCAAATGCGATTCATGTATAATAGTCAGTGGACCAAAAGTGAAATTTATTCTATATGTCTATAAACATAAAATTCTAAACTAAATGTACATCATATGTATTTCCATTCATTTTATAGTAGGTCATAATGTTTTTTTTTGTGCAATAATGTTATTTCTATATGTTAAAAACAAAGCTTAATGTATTTTTTTTTTGACAAAGCTTAATGTAAATAAATATGACACTAAAATAAAGACTTTATGTACCTATATATTTATTTAAAAATAAAAAATAAAAATTATATCAATATGGATGTCATTTAAAAAAAGAAGATCTTAATTAAAATTTTTAATGATATACTTTTTATACATTAATTTTATTTGTTTAAAAAGGAAAATAGAAAAAAATTTAAGTTGAAAAAAAAAAGTATGAGAAAAAAATAGGAGTTGTTAAATGCATGTATCAATTTCATTGGTAAAGTATCATATTGGATTTTAATACTTCATTTTATATTTTTATATTTGGAAGGTAATTTTGGAGGGAAATTAAACCAATATTATTGGTCAAATTCTCTAGCTTTATTAGTATATAAAAGATATCTAGTATTATTGTAGCATGACTATTTTTAGTCCTCCATCAACAGGTCTTAAATATGAGGCATTTTAGTCTATTTAATTCTAAGTGTTAATTCTTTTTTAGTTAGAATTATAAGTGTCAATTCAGGTTGAGTCATAACATTCTCTGTTGGTCTTATTATTATTATGACATGATCAGTTTCGTTATCTGTTAACAAATATGTTTAAATAACGTTAAATACAAAAATATTTCAACCTTTTTTTACTTTCCATGTATTGATTTTGAAATGACAACCAACTTTTCTACACCTAGCATACATTCTTTCCTTTTCATTTTTAATGAGATGTAATTCTTTTTTTTTTTTTTTGGTAAATGTAAATTTATTAAAACCAAACAAAAATGTACAAAGTCACCAGGACATACCCCGAAAATTACAAGAAGTGAAGTGCACTAGGCCTCAATTAACAGCCCAAAAACAAAAGCATAATCAGCCCACGGCTGAAACCCAATTCAAAACATAACAAGGAAAGCCAATTGGACAATTAAAAAGATTAAAAGTCCAAATAAATCACTAGCCCACTTCAAATGCAATAATATTGGGTTCTAATCAGCCAATAAACTCCAATCTTGAAATATTTTTATTTAAGCCCAATATTCCTCTCAGCCCACCTTTAAAATCAAAACAAATTCCCAAAATTCTTCAAAGCCCAAACCCGAAACTCCAACAGTAGTGGTCCAAACAAATCAAATAAATTCAGCCCAACTTTAGCTGCATGCAAGAGTTCCATGAAGTGCCTTCGTCCTTCTCAATAATTTGCAAACCCAATTTGGCCCAATTTCTCAAATTCTCCAGTGCTCAATTCTTCAAACTTCCATGAAGCCCAATCAGAACCCATTTGAAGAATTAACTCAAGAAATTTATTAAGGGAAAATGGTCAAATAAATCCTTAGACATTATCTGAAAAGTCAATTAGGTCCCTAAACATTAAAAAGTTCAATTAGGTCTTTTAACATGTTAAATTGAAACAAATAAGCCCAAAAACTGGTATTACGGGTCATTTAATGTTCGCGACAAAATCCAGCGACGGCAGGATGATAACCAAAGAAGATTTAGTAACACAAAAAATTGTTGCTTCACGAGTATTGAAATTATGATTGCAGATGCTCTGATTGCACTTCAAGAAACTTGGAGAAATGGTATAAGTGTCAACGCCACTCTTGTGATCAATTAGACTATCAACTAATTCTAAGTCCCATTCTCATGGCAACTTGATTGGAAGAGACAATTTAACAAAAACGTGCCAATTTCCTTCAAACCCCCTTTTCTTAAAGGTGAGTTAAAAATATGAAATGTATGACTATGATGTAGCACTATTCTATAGAGTCATAGGTGAAACACCAATTCCAAATGTCTCTTGCATAATTTGGCCATAACTATGGAAGGGTCGATTCAATTTCACCCAACTCATAACGAAGTTCAACATGCAGACAATACAAACCCTAATTTTGGTAATTAAAATCACATAACGACTCCCAAACTACGAAGTTTAATCCAAATCCCTTGATATGTTCAACTACTCATAGGTCATAATTGAAATGTAAAACTAAGAAGCAATTGAAGTAATAAACATTGGATTCAAAACTACAAGGAATGTAAGATGCAAAAATATGAATTAGAGAACTTAACCTAATGATTGAATTTGACAGAGTAAATATGGAAATTGATGATGAATTTGCAATTACAAGGGGTAATCTTCCTCTAAATCTTTCGATAGATGATGAATTACAATATGGAAACGTTCTAAGAAGGGATTTCAGGAGAGAAATCAAGAGGGAGAACTAAAAAATTGAAAAAAAAAAAAACCACTCGAAGCTATTTATAGTCTGAAGTTTAAGCAAAAAACTGCAACCCACTGAACAAGGAGTCACAGTGGGTGAGTCCCACCATGAATCTCAATGATCAGTTTCTAATCATTGGCACTCACGCTAGGACTCACTTGAGTCTCACCGTGATTTCTCAATGATCAGATTCTGATCATTATCTGATCATTGAGACTCACGTTGGTACTCACAGTGTGAGTGCCAATGTGAGGGCTAGAGATAAGAATCTACTCAGCACACTCACGCTGAGACTCACGGTGTGAATCTCAGCGTGAGTCTCATCATAAGAAACTCAGCCACAGACTCACGTTGACACTCACGATGTGAGTGGTGTGAGTGCCAACGTGAGCTCCTCCAGATTGTCTTCAAGCTACCATTATACTCTTTTGTTCCCCTGTGTGCGCTCGGGTGCTTGCCTTATTCCCTAATGCTTCATTTTCTCCCAAGATTAACATCCTTTCATGCTTGCTTGCACCATTCCTCGATCTTTTCTTCCTTCAATAAGAAATACACCAAATTAAGCATTATTCCACCTTCTTTTACCTAACATTTGAGCAAAAAATTAGCATATGTGAATCACAAGTATAAGCTATTTAATGGCTTATCACAAGAAGATGAGGATTTAACAATAAGAAGCTAGGAATGCTGCCGTTTCGCACAATGAATCTCGGAAAACGACTTCCCCAAAGAAAATGCGAAGTTGTTTTCCGAAAAAGTTCCCTTTGACCAAATCTTATTTTCCGTTGACTTAAATTTTCCTCACTTACCAAACACTAAACACCCGAAAAATGATTTCCAAAAATCATTTTCTAGGTTTCAAAACACAACATTTATTAATTTTCTAATACAATTTTATGTGTTATACACGTTTTAAAAAAATAGTAATTTAAAAACTCTTCTTAGTCCCTACCAACTTTTTGGGAATTTAAAACGTTTGCTTACTGTGAGGGTGTAATGATATAATGAACTTCTCCCAACCCAGCAAAAAGAATTGTAAAGCTGAAGCATTAAAAAGTGCAGATGAGACACCTTTAATATGGAGTAGCTTCAATTCAATGTCTTCTTTCTCCTATTTTTAATGTTTTCTTGTTGATTTCATGTCAAACTTCCCCCAATATAAGTAGGGGTATTCACAAATATATTAAACATATATGAAAATCATGCATGCAATGCTTCCACTTATTAATTATATTCTAATTTTGTATCTACTGCACTTATTCAACACGATTGAATCCATTACATACACACATACACAAGTACATAACTATAATGTTTTTTTTTTTATGGATAAAAGTTTGAGTAAAGGTTGGGGCATACACTTGATTAGTTGATTCCATCTGCCATTGGTCCTTAAAAAGTTAAAGTTACAGCTTCTTTAATTTGCCAATAGCAATTGCGGAAATCGAAAATAAACCGTTATATACAATAATATATAGTGAAAATTTTTGATTTTAATTTGGTCCCCACTTATTAACAAATGATGGTTTTGGTTTGTATGGTTAAAAATTGTAAAATAGGCTTTGGAAGGTGTAGCGAAATATATACGCGAAACATGGTTCTTATACTTGAAGGTCACGAGTTTGATTCTCAACTCTTGAATCCGTCAGACCGTCACACAAGATATTTTTAGTGCAATTTACTTTATTGGTCTAACTAATAATTGTAAAATATATATGCTCTAAAATTTTGCACAGTTATTGTTAGCTTTAGTTATTCTACACACAAATAAAAACATAAAATGGTTTTAGGGTTCAAAATTTTTCATTACTTACTCTCAATTTCATCTTAACCGTATAATCATTTTTTTAATACTATTAACTCTATTAGAATGCAATAGTCTCCACTGAGGCTCAAACCCACCACCTCCCGTATAAAGGAAAGGGTTTGATGCCACTGGACCACAAAGTCCTTGGCAACCTTATAATCATTTAATTTCCTTCAAATTACCATTTTCACCTGAACTCTCTCTTCTCCTCAAATCCCTTAAATTTTGGGTGAAAAGGCTAAATTTAAAGGAATAACGATTGAGCATGAGACCAAAATAGGAGTAAATAATATTAAAAATATGTATTTACATGCCCATGATCGAAAATTTCCATACTCTAACACAGTTGATGGAATAAATTCATACATTGCTAGTTAATGAGAATAGTCAAAGAGGATAAAACTAAGACTCGAGAAGAGGATAAGGTTGAGAGTTGTTATAATTGACATAAGGAAGAACTGTTACGTTCAACCCCAAGCTCAATAAGATTAATCTATTCTTGTAAAAAGTGAGGGACTAATCTCAATTACGTTGTTCATTAGAGTTCATTAATAGTTGGAGTTTTAATTAGTAAAATAAAATACAAGATCAATTTTATAATTACTAAAAAATTTTTAATATGGAGATTTATTTTAAGATGGAGAGTGTAGATGTGTCCACACTTTTCACAGAGGAAGTGTTCTCACCTGATTCCTCCTCAAAATATATATATATATATATATATATATATATATATATATATATAGAGAGAGAGAGAGAGAGAGAGAGAGAGAGAGAAGCACTACAGTGAGAACATGCGCTCAAGGAAGAATTAGAAACGAATATGACCCGTCCATCTGAAAAGGTCAACGGATCAAATGTAATATAATTTTTAAAAAATGCGGTGGCATTTTTGTAAATAACTAAAACTTTAAGTGCAAGTAACTTGTGTTAAAAGTGGACATATTCAAGTGTACAAGTACAATGTGCAAGTAAAATCACTTAAAAGTGCAACCATTTACACTTAATAGTGCAAGCAATTATCTTTTTACATTGGTGTGCTTAATGATAATGTCTTTTACATTTGCGCCCTTAATAATAATATTTGGTGCAAGTGTGCAACTAATGATAACGTTAGGTGCACTTAATATTGTTGTTCGATTTACATTATTTGTTGCACTTTAATTTAATACATTTTACTTGCACTTAGGTGTACTCTATGAAATTGTTATTTTCACTTTTAACACAATTTACTTGCACTTCGAAGTTCAATTATTTATAAAAATGCTACCGCATTTTTTAAAAGTATGTATTTATGATCAGTTAGATCTATCCAGATGGACGGATGTGATGAGTTTATATATATATATATATATATATATATATATATATATATATATATATATATAGGGATGAGTTCAGGTGTGAGAACTTGCTCTCGTGCGGTTGTGCAGTAATTAACTCGAAAAGACGCACCTTAATAATTAAAATGACACACCTTAAATATACAAACCACGCACCTTAAACACACAAATGGCACACCCTAAGAACACAAACCACGTAACTTAAGTACACAAACGACGCACCTTAAGAACACAAACGACGCACCTAAAGTTTTAAAATGACACACCTTAAGTTTCGACAACTCACACACCTTAAGCTTCAAGTTGATGCACCTTAAGTTTTAACAACTACTCACATCAAGCACATAACTCACGCACTTTAAGCACAAAAACCACGCACCTTAAGAAGGAAAGTCACTTACCTTAAATTTGACCTAGATGCCAAAATTACCAAATTGTCATTGCATTTTTTTTTTGTTTTTTTTTATAAAAATTTTGTTAATCCTTGACAATGATTTAAGTATGATCAATGGCTCATATTTAACAGGACACACCCAACCGCACATGAACTGAATTATACACACACACACATACACACACTAGTCCTAGCTTTTCTATGCGCGACGCGCAAAAATATATGCCAAATATTTATATTTTAAAAAATAACTAACAAATTCTTACTAGTTTAATCCAATATGTAATGTCTACAAAAGTTATTATTATTAAAGAATATAAGAAAATATATGGTGGACACATATGCATGGTAAAGTTAATGGAAAAGATAATGAAAGTTATAACGGTATGGTATTTTTGTCCAAAAAATTGTATAGTACAACTCTAAAAACACAATGTACAAAATGGATAGCACTAAAAACATGGACATAAATTAGATATATAACTTTGATTGAGACTTATTATGTTTTTAGATATGTGTCTGTGATGATGGATGGGGGCATGTTGATCAAAAACCACACCCCATGGATAGACTGACCCCCAACCGCTCTAGCAAGCAT
>CM008337.1:9096624-9114894 GCA_002525835.2 Ipomoea batatas | reverse complement strand
GATTTTTCATAATATTAAATTTAGTATTAATATTCAAAATTTATATATTTAGAAACTACACTAAATGTACTATTAAACACAAAAAATCAAATTTAAAAATAAGTAAAAAATAATAAAGAAAATAAACAAAGAATAAAATGTTGGTTTGACCAATGAATAGTAAGTATGACAGATAAAATGGGACAGAGG
This sequence comes from Ipomoea batatas, assembly GCA_002525835.2. Classification (NCBI taxonomy): domain Eukaryota; kingdom Viridiplantae; phylum Streptophyta; class Magnoliopsida; order Solanales; family Convolvulaceae; genus Ipomoea; species Ipomoea batatas. Next base: position 9,114,705 of record CM008337.1, on the reverse strand, counting down.
GAGTAATAAATTACAGTGACTCAACAATCTATTAGTTGAAAATGCCAGTATCCAGGATCATAATACATTTATTACATTGAATGCACAACTAAATCCTGTATCATTTTCATAATCTAACACTCCATTAGCCTGACATAATAATAAATATAGAGTAGTAAATTACAGTGACCCAACAGTCTATTAGTCGAAAGGATCAGTGTCAAGAATCATAATAAACTTATTACATTGAATGTAACTCACACATGCAACTAAATTCTATATTATTTTCATAATCTAACACTACATTAGTCCGACATAATAATAAATACAGAGTAGTAAATTACAGTGACTTAACAGTCTATTAATTAAAACGACCAGTATCGAAGACCATAATAAATTTATTACATTAAATGTAACTCACAGACTGCAACTAAATTTTGTATCATTTTCATAATCTATCACTCGAAAACCAATTGACTTATCTTATGAGCAACTATTGCTACTATTCCTCCTGCAGGCTGCTGCAGCTACTTCCACTTCTTCCTCTTCCAATCCCCGTAGAAAACAAGGTTTCTTTTCTTTTCTTAATTATGATTTGTTGTTTATGCGTTGGGCGTGAAGATTACGTTGTCTTTACAAATCCCCTGTGTGTTGTCACATGAAACAACAACATGGGTGTTTTCAGGTGCTTAGATCTTGAATCTATGGTTTTTCCGATCGCGTTTGCTGTTGTAATGATGATTCTTGTTTTTCCGGTGGGTGAAGCGGAGCTGTCGGCGCGTTCGCTCGACGCGCTGCTTCAAGAACGGGCGTTCCGGGCACTTGTCAGGCCGAAAACCGGCGTTCCGTACGCCGGGAAAGCGCCGTCCGGACTGGCCGGGATTGGGGTTTCGGCGGTGAGGCTGAGGAGTGGAAGCATGCGGCGCAAAGGTTTCGGAAATTTTAAGGAATTTACGGTTCCGGTCGGCGTGGTGGCGCAGCCGTACGTGGAGAGATTGGTTTTGGTTTACCACAATTTGGGGAATTGGTCCGATGTTTATTATCCTTTGCCGGAAGGTTATGTCTATTTGACGCCGGTGTTAGGCCTCCTAGCCTACGACGCCGCCAATTTGTCGGCTTCGGAGCTGCCGGAGCTCGAGCTCCGGGCGTCGGAGAATCCAATGCTGATCAAATTCTCATCGCTGAAACCGCCGCCACCGCCGGCGGCGGCGGCGACGGCGACGGGAACAATGTCAGCCAAGTGCGTGTTCTTTGATCTGCACGGATCGTTGGAGTTCGACAACGTGGTCGACGGGAACATATGCAAAGGGACAAAACACGGCCATTTTTCCATAATCGACGAGTTCACGGTGCCCGTGCCGGCTCCGGCGGCGGCTGCCGGAGGAGACACCACAAACAAGAAGGAAAATAAGAAGGGAGATAATAAAATTCTATGGGTGTCGTTCGGGACAGTAATTGGAGCAGTTTTGATGGCAATTTTCTTGATCTCTATTTTCGTTTGTACGAGGAAAAATAGGGAGCAAAAGAGGATACAAAGGATGGAAGAGGCGTCGGAACGCGGCGTGCCGTTGCCTATGGCAAATGTCGGCCACACTCGTGCCCCGGTGGCTTCCAAGACTCGAACGAGACCATTGTTAGAGAATGAATATGTTGTTTAATTTCTTCAACTAAGTGGATAGAACATGATTTTGATGAGGAGGTGTCGGAACGTGGCGTGCTGCCGTTGACAACTGTCGGCCACACTCGTGCTCCTGTGGCTTCCAAGATTCGGACCAGAACGTTTTTAGAGAATGAATATGTTGTTTAATTTCTTAATTTGAGTGGATAAAACATGATTCTGACTATAATTTTTTTTATTAGTGAATATGTGTTGAATTAGGCATTGTTAGAAGGGTGAACACATAACGTGATTTCAATTGTGTTTATGTAAGATGTATGTTTCTGACCATTGATATTCAGAAGATTCTTTGGCAAGTGTAAAAATTGGTGGTCTAATGCATTCAATTGCTTATATATATAAGTGGAAATTATGGATCCCAGATACTCAGTTGTTGGTCGATATTTAGAATTTCATGTGGCCATGTCCCCATTGCCTCATATCTATGGGCGGTAGTCAAATTTCTTTCACACAAAACGCAAGAAATTCCCATGCCTCTTTTAAGTATCATACCTCCTCGGCTCGACCAGATATTAAATGGATAAATTGTTGTGTCTCAACAACCCATTAAATTGAGAGTTTTAATACATAAACTCACAAGGATTCCATTAGAGTGACATAGCGACTCATTAGATAGGAACACAAGTACATGGTGTTGGTTTTATGATTTCTTGGCAATTATTGGTTAGCCAACCTAACTGATTGGATGATGAGAAAATATAAATGAGACGATGAAAAAATAAATGAGACAATATTTTTAACGTGGAAATTGAAAGGTAAAATCGCATGTCTTTTTTTATAGTGACATGCTAAACACCACTATATTTTTAAGTAATCTTGTACATGTATATTTTTTTTTGTATAAAGAGTCATCAAGCTTGGAATGTTTTATGAAATTTTGGGAAGAAGAGAGATTGATCAAGTTGATAGAGAGATTGATGAAGATAAAGATCAATTGATGAGGAGGTTATCCCTTTCTTGTATTTGGTTATGGCTTTTTATAATAGAAAAATATTACTCACTCCGTCTTATTTTATGTGCATGCTTGGGTTAGCTAGACTTGATATTTAGGTAGGTAGAAGTGATTTAAGAAATATAAAGATATGTTTTCAAAAAAAAATAAAAAAAATATAAAGATATTTCGGTAATTGTGGGTGATTTAAAAATATAAAGTTTTTTTTGAATACTATTGACTCTATTACAATGTAGTATCTGTTCATACATTTTACATTTTTTGGGGATCGAACCTCTCTCAGGTGGAAGGACCACAACTATACCGCTTAACCACAAATTTAAGAAAGTAAAGTTCATAATCACATTATATTCCTTTTAATGCTTGACCGCAGCCATAAATATTAATAACTCTAGCTGAACTGCCATACATATTCGGGCATCCACGCCTTTTGGACCTTCACTAGGCACCTGCAAAGCCTAACCAGTAGAACATTCCGAAACAAACCACCCAAGCCCTAGTACCACCCCCAATATCTGATATTTACAAGGAACCCACCACATTAGATATAACTTCACTATGTCATTATCATAGCTCAATTTTATTCTTGCTCACAATTAACTATCTATTAACCAACTATGCCCTATGATTAGATTTCTGGCGTCATGCTCGTATGGACAACTCAACTGATAACTGGGATGAAGTTTGGGAGAAGATTTCTGGCGTCGCGACTCACTATTCATAGCCTAGAATTAATAATTGCTTATTAATGGCAATCAACACCTTCTACGTTTATGATGGGCCTTGGTTATGCAGTAAAAAGAATAGTAGCCAAGTGGACCTCAAAATAATATTAAATCATGGGCTTCGGCTTCAATGTATGGGCCGAAGCTTGAGCAAATGAGAACCCGTTCAACGTTCAATCGGCAAATTATGCTGTCAACGTGGACCTGGATCCAAAACTACGTCGTTTTTTTTTTTTTTAGTAAACATATTGCTGAACATAGAGTTGTCCAAAAATGTGTGAATGTAGAGGTTTCAAAGTGTGAATGTAGAGTATAGAAATCATGAATGTAGATTTATGATTGTGTGAATGTAGAGTTGCCTATAAATGTGTGAATGTGGATGTTTTAAATTGTGAATATAGAGTATAGAAATAGTGAATGTAGAGTTATGCATGTGTGAATCTGTAATAAAGTTAAGAACTTCTAGCAACTTGTAGCCCTGTAATGTGTGAATGTGGAGTTCTCAAATTGTGAATATGGAGTATAGGACCTGTGAATATAGAGTTTTGAATGTGTAAATGCATAACAGTAGTAATATAGTTACTAAACATATAATCCTGTAATGTGTGAATGTAGAGTTTACAAAGTGTGAATGTAGAATATAGTGTATGTGAATGTAGACCCAGGTCCACCTGGGTCCACAGAATAACAACCCCGTTCAATCTTGATCAACCAAAACGTGCCAACTTCCTACACAGTGGCGTGTTTGGTAGATGAGTTTTCAAAAATATAATAATGTGCGTGGAGGTTAATATATTTTCGGAACGGACACAACAGTCCCCATATTTTTATCTTGATTCCTTCCTAGCAACATTAGTGGAAGAATCTAAATGTGAGTTTTTTTTTTTTTTTGGGGGGGTTAAATATATAAAAATAAAATTCTATTGTCTATAAGACCTACACCCCAACTGATAGGATAGTAGAAAGGTAAATTATGATTATTTAGCAATTTATTATGTTGGAGGACCAATGTATGGTGCACACAAGGAGTTCACCTCATTAGATAAAACTTGTTCACTACGGCTGTCATGACTCAATGTTATATCATTGTCTATAATCTACTACCTAATAATAACCAATTGAACTAGTCATGTGGGCTAAATATGAAAACAGAGGGGAGGGGGGAGGGGGGATAGGGGACAATTAGTAATTTTTTTAATCTCAAAATGCGTGCAAGAATGTGTAATTTTTTTATTTTTTTTTGAGAATAGAATGTGTAATTTTTTTTAAAAAGCAAAATAACCTTTGAATTCTTTCTTCTCTCACACATCTCTCTTCCAAATTAATATAATTGTCTCATAAACTAAGAAAAATCCCTCGATAAAGATGTAGAAGAACATCAAGTACCTAAAGATCATATTGGTCATGACCATGAAACATTGCTATTCAATTTATGCAATAATTAACATATTTGAGGATGTGACGAATAATTCAATGTCATTCATCCTATTTTAAGTTTTTAGCCGTTTCTAAAATAGGTTACTTTTTCAGCTTTGTTTGTTTTCTAAATGAAAGAAAGTGATAAATACTTAGTTTTTTTTTTGTACTATTCATTCACTTTTTCTCTATAGTGCGTTTTGTACTTTATTTTTTTGTTCTTATTTTTTAAAACTTATTTTCTAACTTTTAGAAAGTAGAAAAATGAAAATTTGTTTCCTAATTTCTATGCTAAATAGAGTCTAAGCACCATTTTTTTCAAAGTATAGCAGGCTAAAGTTGATTAGGACTAACTTTACAAAAAAGCACATGTTGATTTTACAAAGCTGAATTAGCGTAAATTAAAAAATAAGACAAGTAAAGTATGTGTTCGATTATTGTTAACATATTTTTTCATGAAGTATGTCATACTTGGTATTTTTTAATACTGTTTATTTTTTATGTATAATTTATAAACTATTACAAATGAGTGAGAGTTACAGTTACTACATGCAAATCATTATATATTAACTGTAATTTCCTTCGTCACTCAAAAACAAAAGAACAAATAGAATATAATAATGAATAATGCTTTATTACTTTACAATTGACTATGGAAAAATGCTATGTAGCATCACTAGGGATCCCTTCTCCACTATTTGTATATTTTCAATATATTAATTGCTATTAAAGGGGCAATAATAATAATGCATAATGATCAAATATTTATAGTTAAAAACTAATGATTTGATGACACTGGATTCATTATACTACATGATAGGTCGAGCAAAGAGGTGCTAGGATTATGTCCATGCTTGTGTTTTGGGTATCATTTAACCTAGGTTGTAGTCATACTGATTAAGGCATAGACCTCATCTGTTTTAGGTTTCATTCTCTGCAATATCATATATATCATCATATAGAGTTTATTTTCTTCTTATTGAAAAGTTAATGAGTCAGGAAGTACATATGATATTTCATCATTAACTTCTTAAAAATTAGAAAGTAGTAAGTTGGAGTCAAACTTCTACTATTAAACAAATTGATGATGACGTTGCTGACAGACCATTAAATAGTAAAAATTATTAGTTAAAAAGAATGATGCAATGCAATGATGCATAACCATGTTCAAATTTAGTCAAAAAGAGTTTAAAGCTAGTAAGAGAAACATTTTTTTTAAACGTTTTTTTTTTTTTTTTTGAGAATTTTTTTTTAAACGTTAGTAAGAGTAGTATCATAAAACTAACTTTTGTAATATAGTTTAACATTTTTGAGGTGAGGGCTTTCAAAACAAGCAGAAAAACAATATACCGTTGTCAGTTCAGCAGCTCGAAGTTTATCTCAATAAAATGTCAGGTCAGTCACATGACTTATCCTGTTAGTCGAGCATAGCTAACGCTACCATGACGCTACGCCGCGCCTGCACTTATAGTTAGAGAACGCACTAAAAGCATACCTTATCTCAGGGGTCGAAAGCCCTACATTCTTTTTAAATTCGGATGGGCTTCCCCTCTTGTCTGGCCTTCACCATTGCATTGGCTGTGAAGGCCTTCATTACTTGGGGAGTAGAATCCCAGATGATGCCTTGTTCGGGCTCATCGAGCTCGTCCTCCCCCCTCCCCTCACTTGCTCTTAGCATCTTTCGTTTAAAATACTACGCAGGCTCATCAAACAGCGCTTTTTAGCTTTCTTCAGGATTTAGCCCGAACTGTTCGGCAGATTCCCATGCGTTACGCACCCGTTAAGTGCATATCATAAGCACACCAATTTCAATATTTTATATAGTAAGATAAATTGTAACCATTCTTTAATATAAAGTAAAGGTGAATACTCCACACAACCAATTGTAAGATCATCATGGATTTAATTATTGAGCAATACAGTCCAATGGAGTAATAATTACAACACTAACCACTAAATATAATTTGAAAATATATAATATAAAATGGAGTTCAATTCTTAGGAGACTGATTTAATGGATGAACAATTGCACTTACAAACTTTCTTTTAGCAGCAGGTTGATAGTTCACTCTCAATCCGGAGATAAATTCCATTAATTTGATATAGGTTTAGAGGAACGTTATTAGTGCCTAATTTTTGGTAGTTTTTTTTTAGTGCCGTGTAAAAGAGGGTGAAGAGAGAAAATGAAAAAAGAGGGAAAAATAAATTTACTTTGACAATAAAAATTTTTTAAAAACAATTTACGCGCCTCGCCCAACATAGGTAAAAATTACATCCCTATCAGTAAGAAAAATTAATCACTCAATTATATCGTCATCACTAAGACTCGAATCTTACTCATTAATGTGACGGGCACAAATAAATTACCTTTTTTATGTGGGTCTTAATACAAATGTTTGCACTAAAATTTTGTGTGTGACAATAAAAATTGAAAGTAAAAAATATGAGTACATATAGTATTTTTTGTTAAATTATAACATATAAAATAAAATGGAATAGATGTTAAGTTATTACATATAAAATAAAATGGAGAAGAAATATTGAAGAGACAGGCCCATGACATGGATCTGCAGAATCCAGAATGTGGATTTTGACTCAACAACCATTTCGTCCCTTTCAATTTCTAAAGGACCATTATTCAAGACAAGACATCACAATAGTCTGCTAGGTATAATCACTATGCTCTACACACATCTTATAGCATCCACAAAAGTATATATGTTATAGATTTTTTTGTAACTGTTTTTTTTTTTGGAAAATAAAACTTCATTAATTCAAATCAAAGTACAAACTGTTAACAATGAAAGAAGGAGGGCAAGAAGTCCACTCCTAACGCACCAACATAGAACAAGCTTCCCTAGCTAGATTATGGACAACTGTATTCGCAGTGCAATTAAAAAAAAAACCCTATTTCAAGTAATCGTTTTTGAGCATCTTGTTGTTTTCATTTTATATTATAACCATTATCATAACATTATCCCTCACAGTAGATCAAAACATATTAGAGTTAGGATCAGAGCATATTAGAGGCAGAATCAGAGCATATAAGAGTATTTAGTTATGATTCTATTAACTGTTCAATTTTTTTTTAATAACTTTTGTCACTTTGAGATAAATGTTTTTCATGTAGCATTATATAAAACAAAAATCGTGTATAAAAAAATTAAAAAAAAGTATCTGAATTTTTTCAAAATTTTTTCTCAATAGTCGGTAAGTTTAATTTTAAGTTGTAACACAAATTTTAAAAATCCTTTTTTACTTTCTAAGTTTTTTATTTTATATAATAATTATAACACTATTTATTTTATATATATTATCATAAATATAATTATATTATAATTATAACACTATGATAATTATTTTGATGTTTATATTCTCTTTGTGACTTATTGAATAAAGATAACTAATTAATTTTTGTCACCTTATAAAATAAAAATGAAAGAATGTATTTTGCCCTTGAAAAATGATTGGTTTACAGAGAATCTGAAAACAGTGGGTTGGCTACAAAGTATGGCTTGCACTTTTACAGACAAATGGACATGGAACAACCCATGATAGGGATTAGGGTTTGCTAGTTATATATACATACAATAGACAATTCAAATAAAATTAGAACTAACTTCTAGATGGTTTTAAGTTTATTTGTATCAGTTGTTTATTAATATTTTTTTTATTTGAGTTGATCAATTATAAATTAGGCAATTTAAATTGTTTTACTTTCTTATAATTTTTTGTCAATTAAAATTATAAGATAAATTTCATTTAAATCACACATTTGGATAACAGTTGTCACTTTTTTTTTTTAGTTTTTATATATTAAAAAAAATATAGGCATATAGCTTTGATACTATCATCATTTACAACCTTGTAAGAACATATCATCAATCAATAATTATATATACCTTGTTTTTTTTTTTTTTTTTTTGAATAAAGTTCAAATTAGCCACTGAACATAACCTTGAAAGTACAATTAGGCAATTGAACCAAAAGAAAGTGCAATTAGGCCACTAAACACTCCAAATGTATGCAATTTCACCTAATAACAGGTTGTCATCCATTTCATTAGGTTACTTGCTTATGTGGATAGTGAGTTGGCATTTAAAATAATTTTTTAAAAAAACCTATTAAATAAAAAATTAAAAAAAATTTAAAAAAATAAAAAAAATAAAAAAAAATACACATGCGGCCACCCCCTCCCCTTCATAATACACTTGTCACCTTGATATTATTAAATATTATTTTAAAATGTCAACTCACCGACCACGTAAGCAAGTAACATGATAAAGTGGATAGTATCCTGCTATCAGGTGAAATTGCATACATTTGGAGTGTTAATGGCTTAATTGCATTTTTTTTTTGTTCAGTGACCTAATTGCACTTTTAGGTTATGTTCAGTGGCCAATTTGAACCTTATTCCTTTAAAAAAAAAATTGAAATACTCATGATTCTTTATAAGGTAGTATATGTTTTATAATTTATACTCTCTCAAACATTTTTAACCCAAAAAATCTAAGGTTCAAATTTATGACCACTCATTTAAAAATGGTATCCGGGATGTCAATAATATATATAGAAAGAGAGACAATAATTTTGAGAAATTTTATAATGTCATGAGTTATAATAACATATGTTTTATAAAATTGTAGTTTGTAGTTACTAATTTTATCACAAAGTTAATTTGTTTAAAATATACACAACTCTTTTCAAATTCGAATTTTGATTGAACCGTCCATCATCCATTGCTACCATACTTCATTCACAGTATAATGTTTGAATTTGAAATCTTAGACAAGAAAAACTAAACTTGATTTATTTGAGCTATAGAATATAGAAGCCAAAGATCCATGATTAACAAACATTAACATTCATGATTATGTTGTCGACGAGAAACCCAATGGAGTACCTCAAGTGGCAAGTGAGCTTTCTTTGTGGGAAGAATTCCGGGAGAACTCGGGTTCGATTATCACAAGTGATGATTACCCCGGGCCAGCTCCTGTGCCCCCGTTTACCGGACAGAGAAAGACCCCGTGAACCGTGAACTTACCAAAAAAAAATATTGTTGACAAGATTATAATTTACTTCTTCATATTTAAATTTCACCAAGAGAAGTCAAACTTATTAATAGAGAAATAAAATTGAAAATGGCATAAAATGCGAAATAACAATGTCATTAATCTTTTTTTTTTTTAATAGAACAATGCCATTAATTTAATTCTACTTGATAACTAAATTTAGAAATATCATTATAGCAAAAATTAAATAAAAAATAAACTCGCATATTAAATCATGGTTGAAAAATCGCAAGGTGTTCTTCGGGTGTTCGGGGAGCGGCTAGCGCCTTAGGCGCCTAGACGGCGATTAATCGGTGTCTAGGCACCCGTATATATTTTTTTAAATTTGTTTACTTTTTTTATGGCTTGATGATTATAACTATTTAATACTTTATAGTTAATACTAAAATATTAAGTATTAACTTAAAAAATATCCAGAGTTTGAACAATTTATGATTATTTCGCTCACACAATATTTTGAGTGAAATAACTCGTTTTAAGAAAATAGAGAATAATATCTAACTGTATTAAATTACTAATTTGAGATTGAGCTATTATTGAATTTTAATTCATTTAAAAAAATTATTTCAGCATTTATTATTTAATTGTTGTCTAGATAATAAAATAACGAAAGATAAAATTACATCAAATGAAACCAAGTAAATTTCACCCAAAAATAAAAAATAAAGATTGTAGTTAAACGAGGTCAAACACTCTGTGACGGTATAAAAATTTCATAAAAATCAAGTTACTACGTATAACTCTCCACGGAGAATTTAATTTTGACGGTCTGATCTGAAACCTTAAAAACATTGAAACATAAACAAACATTAACACATGGTTGTGTACCCATAGCATCACTGCCCGACCAAATCGAAATTTCCAAATCGAACGGAGATAGGCTGTTGCCTGTTGGCAATAGTATAAGATTTGGGAATCTGAACATCGGTGTCAAATAATACTCCATGCGTACTATTTTATGTGTATGGTTCGATTAACAAGACTTGACTAAAGTTATTTTTAATCTAATTTTTAACAATATTAAGTTTAATATTAGTATACAAAATTTATATATTTAGAAACTACACAAAAAGCACTATTAAATACAAAAATTTAAATTTAAAAATAAGTAAATAATACTAAAGAAAAATAAACAAAGAAGAAAAAATTGATTTGACCAATGAATAGTAAGTAAGACAGATAAAATGAGACAGATGAAGTATATGTTTTAACCCAAACTCCTTCATTGCTTCTGCCATTGATATTGGTGAAGGAGATACATCATAGGATTGGCTTACTGATTTTCAAATGATCAAATTTATACCATCTTTTTGACCAGTTGAACTGTACTCCAAAATGACGTCAAATAGAATGAATCATTAAGCATATGAACAACTTTTATACATATATATCAGTTTATGCTTCCATGACAACCACCATTAGGTTAGAATGTGTGAACTACTGCATAAGTGCACATAATTTACTACATGAATGCACCGTAATTATTCGTAAGCATGTCTCGATGACAAGGCGACCTTGGAGTAGTTGCGGTGCATTCATGTAATAGATTGTGTTCATTCATATAGTTCTCATAATCTCAAAAAAAACATGGTTCTTATCTAAACGCAATACGCATGTCGTACAATGGTGTTCATAATGTAACTTGTGGATTTCAAATTTTAACTATTACATAGAAATGATGTTTACTCAGTTACAATGACTCCGAGTTTTCTGATCACCCACGTACAAGACTTGAATAGAAATGTCATTATTTAAATTGAAATAAAAGTAACGTGACACCAAAACTAACAACAAACCAGATGTATTGATGTTTGGTAGCAAAGTTAAGAAAAGAAACCTTGAAATTGACCCAATTGGAATTGGTTGCCTGCTTACGAACGAACTAAGTCCAAAGATAGATTGTGTTGTCATCTTTATCCACTTCCAATAAATTTTGCTTAGAAAAAGTAAAAGAATTTGCTAAGGTGCAGACTTACAGAAGATTTGTCATCTTCCTCAAGTTTACCCAAAACAATACTTATAAAGTCATGTGAGTCCTATACTCCTACGAATAACATACAGACTCTCAGGGCTAGGGTTTTCAAGTCATTTTGGGTCATTTCCTGCAACCAGTACTTGTAACTGTAGCCCACGTCACTGTAATTTGGATTATATTATTAGAAAAAAATTATGTGTGTCCGTTTTGTTTTGTTTTTTTTAGGGATAATCACTGTTTTGATTCATGTTGAAATGTCAATGTAATTTATAGTTTACTATTTAAATTAATATGATCCTTGAATTGTCTCAAATTTTATCAATTAAACCCTTTGGTTATTATTCAGTGATTCAGCCAGTGATGAGTGATTGCTCCATTTAAAAAGGATCATTTCCAGCCAGCTACCTTTTAAGCATTTACCTTTATCATTATTTTTTTTAATAATTTTGTTATAATCATGTCTAACATAAATCGAGTATAGAGGTACGTAATGGATGGTAGGAAAATAATAATATTATTAACATACGGCTAAAATAGAATTGCATATGTTACTAACAAGACTATCCGAAAGAGAGATAAGAGTCAGATCAATGGACCAAAAGCCATTTGGTGAGCTAAAAGATGCCTTTTAAAGGGAGGAAAGTGTGCATATTTATGTTGTTGGATGCATGACTCACAGATGGTTGACTAACGGATGACATCGGACAACCTTCATTCTTGACCACACACGTGTCCGCCTACTACTTTGCTTCCAGCACACTCTCGTGCATAAGTGGATCTTTCCTTAACAATAAAAATGGACACCCCGCTTAGGCTAATACTTTTCCAATAAAATGGGTCCCATGTCCTTATCAATTTTGTTTTGTTTTTTTCTTTGCGATTGAAGAACTCTGAGTCAAAACTGGGATCACCTGAGTTAAAAAAAAAAGAAAAGAAAAGAAAAAAAGAAGAAGTAAATAATACACATATAATTTAAGCAAAGACAAAGTAACTTAGTTGGTAATCAATATCATTGTTATGTTAGAAGTTAAGAGTCAAATCTTTTGAATGACATATAAAAAATAAAATCCTATTTATTGAGGTTTATTTATAATTTTAAAATCTATTTGTAATTGTTTAATTTAATAATTATTGAACTTGACTAATTAATTTATATATATAATGATTCAATTATGGAAACAAATTAAAGATACTTTACTTTTTTCTAAATTATCTAGTCAATATAATATAATAGTTTTTATTATGTGTCATCGTATTCAAATTATTATAGAAAAAATTAGAATTGATCTAGCTAAAAGAAAAAAAGTATTTATAAAAATCAGATATATATAAAAAATGTGTTCTTTATAATATGTTTTATATTGGACTATTTTATCCAATTAATTATATTTCGTTATTAATATTTGTATCGCGTTTTGAAGTATTATAATTTTTGACCCCTGTTGACACTGAAAATTTAACAAATATAATTAGTTTTTATTAGATTTGAATACTAGATTTGAATATATATTTGGATAATATTGATATTATCTAATTTGTTAATTAGATAATATCAAAAGAGATTGAATTTATCAAAACTCTTCTATCCTACTCCTATAAATAGTAGCTTTTATTTCTATGTAAACATCCCGGGGAAAATCATAATAAAAGCAGTAAAAGCCCCCCAAGCTCCTCCATGCCTATCATATTGATCCAATTCTCCAGTTGAAGATCAAGCCATTTGAACACCGGAGGCCCTTCAGAAGAACAAACATATAAGTTCTTCTTTAAAGATCAAGCCACTATAAATCCGGAGGCCCTTCAATGGAGCGTCAAGACATCAATTGAAGAATCAGAGGATCATCCAGAGATATTGTACCCACACCAAATATTGATACATACATGTAACAGGAATTTTGAATTCGATATATATTATTCTTTGTTTACAAATTGGCACGCCCAGTGGGACAGCTCTGCCTCTCATCTCTTCATAGGCACCGATATGGGGGCAAACCCTGTATGAAATTTGAAATGGAGGAAGCTAAATGATACTCCTTGGCACGAGTTAAAAAGGCCTCATATCGATCAAAGCTCCTTGGCACGAGTTAAAACGGCCTCATATCCATAGCTCCTTGGCACGAGTTAAAACGGCCTCATATCCATACTCCTTGGCACGAGTTGAAACGGCCTCATATCCATGCTCCTTGGCACGAGTCAAAACGGCCTTATATATTTAACTGTAGTGTCGAGACTTCCTTGCACTACATACTTTCGGGTGCTATATTTTCTCAAGTGGCGTACAAGCAAGTCTCGAGGGGGCATTTGTTGACACTGAAAATTTAACAAATATAATTAGTTTTTATTAGATTTGAATACTAGATTTGAATATATATTTGGATAATATTGATATTATCTAATTTGTTAATTAGATAATATCAAAAGAGTTTGAATTTATCAAAACTCTTTTATCCTACTCCTATAAATAGTAGCTTTTATTTCTATGTAAACATCCCGGGGAAAATCATAATAAAAGCAGTAAAAGCCCCCCAAGCTCCTCCATGCCTATCATATTGATCCAAATCTCCAGTTGAAGATCAAGCCATTTGAACACCGGAGACCCTTCAGAAGAACAAACATATAAGTTCTTCTTTAAAGATCAAGCCACTAGAAATTCGGAGGCCCTTCAATGGAGCGTCAAGACATCAATTGAAGAATCAGAGGATCATCCAGAGATATTGTACCCACACCAAATATTGATACATACATGTAACAGGAATTTTGAATTCGATATATATTATTCAAAATTTTGTGTTTACAACCCCAATCAAACAAGATTTTAAGCTAGGTATCCGTTTGTAAGTTTTGTTTTATAATTTTTTATTAATAATTAATTTATTATCTATTATGATAACAATAATAATGTTATTGCTTGTATATTGATTTGATTTTAAATCATTTATTCATTTTATAAACTATAATTATTTATTTATGAAGACACTGATACAATTATTTATTATTTTACATTCATGAAATCATTTGAAATTTTGTTTAAGAATTATTATTGTGTATGCAAATTTGTTAAAAACATATTAATATTATTTCAAGTTATCTGATATTAATAATTTTTACTTGTGTAATTTAAATTTCTACTATACTAATAAGAGCCAAAGAGAGTTAGGCCTAAAATGGGTAGAAAAAATGGCGGTCAAATTATTTAATCAAATGAATGGTTCAGATGAATTATTTAATCAAATAGATGGTTAAGATAATTCAGATTAATATTATTAATAGAGATTACCTAAATTAACCTTACTTTTATGATTATCCGTTAAGTTTTCCGTTAAATATTATCTTCTCCGTTAATATTCCGTTAACTTTTAACTTACCCATTAATTTCTATCAGAATGGTCTTAGGTTCGAACCTCATCTCAATAAAATTTGACATAAATAAGTTTCTCACTCTATTTTACTATTATTGAATTAAATAAATTAGTAGCTATAACAAAAAATGATAAATATGTATTTCTTTAATTTAGAATTATGTGTCTACAGTACCTTTATTTGAAAAAAATTATTCATTATCAAAAAATTAAATTAAATAAGAGAAATAATTTCATTAGTTATATTGTCTTTATTTCTCTCATGCAAAGATTCTTTACATTTAAATTTATTAATTGATATTCATTACATTGTTCATTATCTTATTTTTACAATATCTTGTAATTAAATATCAAATTTATAGTACAAAATAATGTTATATATTTATTTACCAAGTATTTTATTAATACTATGAAAAAAATTCAAAATAATTTGAAGCTAATTATATTAACTACTTGGGGATTGGTTGACAAAGAAAGTACTCAAATAATAACCCTGCAAATTGAAGCGAAATCACTCTATTTTACTCTTATTAAATTAAATAAATCAGTAGTTACACCAAAAAATGATACATATGTATTTCTTTAATACCATGAAAAAAATAAAAAAGAATAGTTTGAAACCAATCATATTAATTACTTGGGGATTTGTTGATAATGAAAGTACTCAAATAACCCATTGCCTAGCAAATTGAAGCGAGAAACTACCTTTTAATATCTTTGAAATACATAATATTTTTAATTTTCAAATTTTTATTAATTTATGTAATCTTTTTTCTTAAACTAGGGATTTCTTTATCCACAATAACTCATTAAACAATAATGGTTGAACCAAATGAACCCCAAGCATTTGGTTCCTGGCACATGATGAATTTTTAGGCCTAAAGGAAAGTTCATAGCTCCTATATCATAATCTTATTGCATGATATTGTCATCTATGCTACCAACAATATCCGAATTGCAAATCACACACTACCAACAAAAAGGAAGAGAACAAATAGTAAAGATGAAGACAATGACAATGTTACTCAAAAGAGAATTAAGAACCACTTAGAAAAATTCAAATTAAAGGTAGTATTTATTTAGACTATCATTTTTAGACCAAATATTTAGACTATCGATTTTACAAGGTTGCGGACATTTATTTTAGTAATAATTATAATGAATTTTCTATATTATCTTGGATTTATATACTTTGAGTTAGATATTTAAATAAAAAAATTCGACATTCAATTACCCATGTATAAACTTCTCCTATATAATCTTGCATTGATATACTTTCAAATATTTATTTAAATATAAACATTTGGCATCAACCCATTCGCGCAATGCGCGTATAAAACTAGTTATAAGAATAAGGTCCAAATTGGGCATTGAACATAACATGAAAGTTCAAATAGGTCACCGAACCAAAAAAAAAGTGCAAATAGGTCACCGATAAGCTAAATGTGTGCAATTTCAAATGTTACCCGGTTACCACCCATTTCTTCCGGTTGCATGCTTACTTTGATGGTTAGTTCACATTTAAAAAATAAATAAAAAAAAATCCTTTCATTTCTCTTTGTTTATGTAGATGGTGAGTTGGCCCTAATTTTTTTTTTTACCCCTTTATTTTCTCTTCTTACATCTTTCTTCCTTAAGCATTTCTTTTCCCCTCTTTCTTGTCACAATCGAAGACTTCTAATCGCATAAATTCTCGATGGATTTTTAATCACAGCCGTGGATTACCTCACTGTAAATTCCTTCAACCCATCAATCTCTGTCACAACGGGCTCTGCATTCTCGCATGTGGCCACAACGAGCGATTGACAAATATACGCCTGGGGGAAATAGTCTTGACCCACCACACCTTGCAAGCCTCATCGAACTTAGAGGGCTGCACGCATTCATACGTTGCTTCATCAGTTCGTAATTTCAATTTCATAAGGTGTGAGTTTCTCTGTGATTTCACTCCATTTTAAACTTATAAATGAAGCCGGGATCTATAGTGGACGGATTGGTGTGTATCAAATCACTAATAAACGTCAAATCCAAAAAAGAGTGACTCACAATTTTTATTACTCTTTTTTCCCTTCTATCAATAACTACGGGAGTTTATATATCATTTTCCATCATAAATTATTTAAAATATTAATAACTACGAAAGTCTGTATATCATTTTCCATCATAAATTACTTAAAATATTAATAACTAGCTAGGAGAGTGTATATATCATTTTCCATCATAAATTACTTAAAATATTAATTCCGAATAAGGTTTTGAACATTTCAAAATGTGTCTGAAGTATAGTACATACTACGGATACCACCACTTGTGTGAGTTGTCCCCATCACTTCCAATTTCCAAAAGACTGGCAGTTGTAACAGCACAAAGTAGAAGAGTATTCAAAGCTGGGGAAGCCAGCAGGTTACTGCTTAAGCTAAAAGAGCAATGGTCACACAAAAGCAAAGACACCTCAAACAAAACCATTCTCTTTTACCACAAAAGCTCCACCTCTCCCCTGGAAAAAAGGGTAATGGTGGGGTGATGAGAGAGAGAGAGGTGTGATTGAGAGTATAAAATTTAATGCAATAATCAATTAATATTAATTCAGTGGGGACAATATTGACTCTTTATACTTCAGTAAGTGAGAAAATAATTATAATTATATACTAAATTGTTTTTTTCTTTTTTTTTTTAATGAGTGGGAGGGACTTGAGGTCCCCGAAGCTAGTTGTGCCTACACGTGGCGAGACTTGAAGCATCACGCTAGAGGAGGGGAGTCAAGCCATTCGGATGATCTTTAAAAATGGTAGTACCCCATGGAGTGGTTTGACCCATATTAGCGAGGAAGTCTGCACATTGGTTGCCTTTTCGAAGAATGTGGACAACTTCAATGGTTTGGAACTGATTCAGTAGTATATTATATTGAAATAGAGTCAGTAGTAC
>CM008337.1:9086128-9096414 GCA_002525835.2 Ipomoea batatas | reverse complement strand
AAGCAAGTCTTTGCGATTGTCTCATGTGAAATGTGTAATATTTTTTTAGTTTAAAAGTATTACACATCTCACGATTTTATGCGAAATTTATTTTGAAATAGAGTTTTACCACATGCATTTTCAAATACCCATCAATTTTACTCACTATGTGGCAGGTTCTATTAAGTTATATTTTCATGTGGATCTCAATAAAGTGTATACATCAAGATAATACATTGTAACCGAGTCATTAGTACTAAAAAAAAATTATATATATCAAAATTTTGTGTGTAATAATAAAAGTTGAGAGTATAAATTGGGAGTAAAAATATTTTTTTTTTAAAATATCTATCATATCTTTAATCTATATACATGGCATCGGAACTTGTAGCTAAGAAAATACTTATTTATTGAAGTTTATTGAAATTTGTGAACATTTTTCAGAGAAAATGTGTTCATGTGGTGTTTCAAGTACAATGCGGATGCTATTGTGTCTATTACTATATTCCACCAACTTTGATACTCTCCACCATCCAATTTTTATTATCCAACTTGATTGCACACACCAACCAAGTTGTACTAAGCTTTTTAAATGTCAAAATTAAAAAAAAAAAAATCTTAAATACACCCGATGAAACATATGTTTTTAAACGTTTGTGTTTGGTGCTTAATCTAGAAAGAATGCGTAGTTTTGGTGTGTGGTTGTATTGTAAGGTGTTATTAATCTTTTGTGTTTTATGTATTGTAATTAATTAGTTATGGTTGGTCATTATACTCACTTTGTTTCATTTAATGTGTGAAGTAACGAAGTTTTACGTATGACTTAATCAACACGATTTTTGTCATTCAATGTAGTATCTGTTCATAGTTACTTTATCAACCAAATAATGCACAAAGAGTTAATATCGTCTATATTGAAGATCGAACCCACCCCCTCCGATGTGAGAATGCAAACGAATGTTTCTAGACCACAAGGTCTTTGACGTCTTTCTAGGTCAGTTAATCTGTCATTTACACATTATATACTTGAGAAGTGTTTGCACACAAAAATAAAATATAGAATTCGTGAAGTGAGAATATATGAAGTTGTAAAAGTAGAAGTGTTTTATTTTATGGATTAATAATAAAGAGTGCCGTCAAACAGACTAATGAGCGGCTTTCATGGCCTCGGTGTGTGTTGTTTAAGGTGTATAAACACATCTTTTAAGGATGCAATTGATGTACCAAATATTATTAAATGTGTGTATTTGTACTTGTGTTGCCTGTTTAATGTACTTCAGACTTCAAGATTCTGGTATTGTTTTAATCCAATATTAAAACCACTTCATTGTGAACATCAATGAACCAAAGTACACCTATTTCCTCTATACCCTCTTCTTAAATATTCCCCCTTTCCGATTCATTTTAAGTATCTAGTTCACGTTTACGAGATTTTATTCAAATTATTTATAATTTAACTTGGTATTTGTATATTTAAAAATTTAAAAATTATATTAAAATATTATTAAATGTAAAATGTCCAATTTTGAAACTATTTTAAAATGTTTTTTAAAAATCAAAATAAGAAAGAGTTGAATTCATTAATAAACAATAAACATATAACAGATAAAATAAGATTGACGAAATATTTATTCTTGTATGTTTAAAAAAAAAATTTAACTTAAATTCAGTTGTGACTTTTTGTTACAATATTTTTGTTGTCTAAGACTATGTTTTGTAGAATTTATTTTGAATTATAAAAAAGCTATAAATTTTGTTTTGTTTTTTTTTTTCTTCTAAAAAAAAAAGCTATAAATTTTGTTTGGTAAAATATGGAGATTATAACACCCTCTTGATTGAGATTATCGAACAAGGTCTTTTTAATGTATTTTACCTCTCTTGTGTCGTTTTGGATTATTACACAATAATTGGATTACTCTATGCACTTCACTGCAAACATGAATGAGAAAAAAACACAGGGTGATGGAATGTGTAGATTGGGTCTCTTGTGTGCGCACGAAGACTAGGGTATGACTAATGTGGTAATTGTGCAACTCGCGATTACTATGTAGTAACTCTAGGAGCGGGGTCTTGTGAGCTCAGAATTAGTCCGCTAAAATTGAGATAAAATAAGTATTTTTTTTTAAATAACATAAGTAGATTTAATAATCTAATACTCCGTAATTGTTTAAGTTTGATCAATTTTGAATTTGATCAATGAAGTACATGTACAATAATATAATTGCGACATCGATGCTGAAATTAACCCTAAATTATAATAAAAGCTGAAATTTAAAAATATAGCTCTTTTTTTTTTTTTTTTTTATTGTAAAGAAAAGACATGTGCAAGGAAGTATATGTATATTAGTATTATTTTGTATGTTGGCATGGATTTATGTTTTCTTAATCACTTGAGTCTGCAAAATGTCTTATGATATTATTATTATTATTTCTTTCTTGTCTGATATGTTGTTAAGGGTTTCCAGATCTTCAGTACTTAGCCATGTACTTTTGTATATATTTTTTTTCCAAGCATGCATCTTCAAGCTATATATATTATATAAAAGTCAATGATAGCAAAGTTCTAATAAGAATTTTAAACCGATGTATTTGTGTAATATGTAGTAAATTGTAATAATAGTAAGAATTTGGATAGTTTACCAACACCTTCTCGGTGGTTTGTGAACTATTGTACATGCCTAAAATTTACAGTGTATACTCTTGGATAATAATTGAAAGTAACTCTTGTAACAAAAAAAAAAATAATAAAAGAATTTGAGAGTTGCATTGTAATTTGAGGTTCCAAAAGTGCGGACGCAGTGAAGCCAAACTGAATCACCATTAATGAAGTTTGTCAAGTTGATAAGTTTAAGGTTAACATGAAGTTCTTCTCAAAAAAAAAAAAAAAGAAGGTTAACATGATTTCTAAAATAGTTGAATCGAATCCATTCCCACCTGATAAAAGAATTGTTATTTGAGCATAGACACACTGTCGAATCTGGTATATTTCTCTCTTTTTTTTTTTTTTCTTGCCTATAATTTGTACTTGATTTATTCATCTCGTTTTTTCAATAGAATATATAGAAAGCATGATGTTGGGAGAGGATTGTTAAGGAGGAGAGTTGGAAGATCAACCTCAACACCTCACCATCAAAATGTAGCGTCGAGTCAAGTATAAAGTAATTAATAATAAAGTTGCTCTTTTGTATCTAGCTACGGCATATAATTTTTAGCTAGTGTTAAATGTTTGATTCAGACAAATTAATGATATGATATTTGGTTTTTCTTGTGCAGAGTATGGAGTTTTAATTTATTCTTTGTGATTGGTGAAATCGTTGCCCAATTGATCTCTCAATATTCTGAAAATAAGCCAAGTACAGCAACAACTAACAGCTACTCTGATCTTCTTGGTTGTTTTCCCCTTTGTATTTTGTTTTTGTGAAGGAGATTGTTGTTCTGTTATTAGTTTGCGCATGAAAACGACATTTGGCTCCAGCCAACATCTATCGCCCATGTATAGTGACAAGCAGATATATACAACAACTGACTCTGAACATGTAACCTAAACCACACCGAAAGCGATAGCGATATTTGGGTAGATCGAGCTTCTCTGGTAGTTTCTCTACGTCTTAATCTAGTAAATTGTCATTTGCAAGAATTAAACACGAGTTATTCCGGATCAGAATTCTTCCCCGGAAAGAAACTCATTTGCCACTTGAGTTACCCCTTTGAGTTGTCAGATTTTTTTTTTTTATGATGCTCTAAGTAAGACTTTTAATTAAAATAAACACACCAATTTTTTTTATCAGAGCAACATCCACTTTATTAAAAAATAAATAAATAAAATCATACAAACATATATATAGAACATTTTAGTGCTGCTCTACTTATTATCTATCCCATTCTTGGATATACGCTAAAGGGCCGATTAGTTTCACATTTAATGTTTATTTTATGACGTGACATTATTCAGAAAGTCAACAAAGAAACCATTTTATATTCATTCAATATCATATCCGTGATTTAGCTAATCTCATCAAAATCAACTCGAAATCTTACTACTACAGCATCTTGTTTGCTTGTAGGCCATATCATTCCTTGAGGGAAACCCATTGATGGCTCTTCTCTGGGGCCTTCCATTTTGTTCAAACCAAATTAATTGTGAAAACGACAGAGAAAAGAGATACCAATCCCACCAATAGGATCACAAATCTTGCAAGATTTTTTTATTTTTAGATATTTCTACTGATTAAGTGTAGGAGTCTCTGGACTCTTTGTTCACCTGGCTAGCTAGCTTAATTAGCTTGCTGGAGTGTACAGAACTTAAACTTGTGAATATATATACCTTCAGGTATTGTTACGTTTCTGCATTAATTATCTTGCATAGCAAATGATGAGTTCTTCTAGTAACAAGAACAGCATGCCATGTGCTGCATGCAAGCTTTTACGTCGACGGTGCACCAAATATTGCATTTTCTTGCCCTACTTTCCCCCCACTCACCCGGAGAGGTTTGCTGCTGTTCATCAGGTCTTTGGTGCCAGCAACATCACCAAGATGTTGCAGGTAACTCTTCTGATCTTTTGCTAGAAATGGGGAAGTTTTTTGGTTAATATGGCTAGAATTTAGGGTGCGCACGAGGTAAACTCTACCTTGTGGTCTTAGCTGGCTCAAATTAAGAAGCTAGGCTAGTATACCAGGTGAGCTTATCGGCTCAAACCAAGAAAGCTAATAAGTCGCTACCACTGGGAATTGAAATTAGAACCTTCTTGTTATCAAAATCAAGAGTCTTGGCTAGGGTTGCCCCTTTTATTACTTATATTAATTATTTTAGTTATAACTGTTAAATCCCCTTCCTATATATGTAATAAATACTCTTTGTATTTATGGCTAGAATTTAGGGTGTACTCAAGGTAAACTCCACCTGTGGCATTAGCTGGCAAAAGACCACAATAAGGTAAATCACCTTAAGTTGTCTATAGTTGACCAGCTCAAATAAAAAAAGGCTAGTAGACTAGGTGAATTTATTAGCTCAAACTAAGAAATTAAAGCTAGTAAGCCGCTATCACTGGGAGTTGTCCCCACTTATTAGAACTAACCTGGCCTTGTTATCAAAATCAATAGCCTTAGCTAGGGTTGTCCCCACTTATTACTTATATTAGTTTAGCTATAACTGCTAAATCCCCTTGCTATAATAAATACTCTGATCTTTGTACTGAAAAAGACTTCACATTCTATAAATACTTAGTACACTTGAGCTCCCTGATAACTCCCACACTCTAAGTGATACTCTCTAGCTTTACTTACAAGTTTTAATTCGTGTTCTTATTATCTGTTTCGTTTATATAAACAGGAAGTGCCTGTTGATAGTAGAGCAGATGCAGTGATGAGCATGGTGTATGAAGCCACAGCAAGGCTGAGGGACCCTATCTATGGCTGCGTCGGCCTCATTTCTCTCCTGCAAAAGAACGTTTTCGAGTTACAATCCAAGCTAAACGAATCAGTTGCGGAGACAATGGCCCTTAAAACCCAGCTCTCCAATGTCCTCTCAGCAAGCCTCCTCTATGATCCTGCACTTCCAGACACCATGCTTCTAACATCTGACCTATCAAACTCATCACAACCCACAGAATTCCTCAATCCCGAGCCTTACATAGTCTAGAGGTGGCCATTTCCCGGGAACCCTTTGCCTTAGAGGACTGACACCGGCCCTCTACAAGGCGGTCCTGGGAAATCCCGGTGGCCCTGCTAGCCTCGAGTCAATTCAGGATTGGTTTGGTCCTGAACTAACCCGTGGTCACATGTACTTGTGCTTATAAATGAGTTTCTGCTAGGATATTAGATGAGTTTTTCCACTTCATTCTGGTCCCATGACTATTCGACTATTTTCACATTTGGTTCCTGACTATTAATTTTTCTACATTTGGTTTCACAACTTTTAAAATCTTGCTAGTTGCCACATTTGGTCATCCGGCCTAATTTTTTATCATCTGTGACCAAAATTATATCTCTATGTTATTGAACGTGAGTGCATAATAGTCAACTGACTTATCTTGAAAGACAAAGTTGTCATTTTCTATGACATTTTCCAACTAAAGAATTGGTCATCGGGGACGAGAACTTAGGCCGAATGACCAAATGTGAAAAAGTTAATAGCTAGGGACCAAATATGTAAATTATCCAATAATCGTGAGACCAATTGTGAAAAAACTCGATATTAGATGAACTTCAATTCAACTCGAGTATTATAGTAGAATTACCAGTCAATGTTATAGTCAGTGTAATGGTCTAACAGCTTCTTACATATAAAACCACTGATGGGTGATCATATCATTAAGGCATACTCAGCTGTATCTAAGTTAACACTGTGCTAACTGCTAATGTATTCAAATTCGTGATTTAAATGAAATTTAAAAGCACATTTAATTGAAGCAATGGCAATGGCAACAAGGGAAAATAAGTAGTTCAGTGCAGATTATTGGTTTCAACAAGGGGAAATAGATAGTTCAGACTGTAATATAGTGCGCGGTTTATAAGTTTCAAGTTTGATAGGCTGCAATGCTGTATGCATCTGCAAGCCATCATCGTTCTGGAAAAGACAACGAAAGCTATTTACAAAGAGCCAGGTTTCTCGACCTGGAGGGCTCAGAGCATTTATCTCATGGTTTAATTTATTAAGTAATAGGGGGTTATCGTCGTTATCACCTAGTAACCTCCTTGTATGTATGCATTCAGTCGGTCCAGCTCGACCCTGTGCTCAGTCACCACAGCACGAACAACGTCCCCAATGGACACCATCCCCACCATTCCCGAGTCATCAATGACTGGGATGTGCCTAATACGGTTATCTGCTCGAGCAACAACAGACCAGTGCCATCAGCATAAGCTAGCGTGGTAAGTGGTTACAATTAACCGGATATGGTGTAATAAGGGGGTAAAGAAGAGGAGGAGAAATTCAAAAACGCAAATTCTACCTGTCATTAGCTGCATTGCTTTCAAAACTTTGGTTTGAGGTGCAACAGTAATGAGCTTGTTCTACAAAAAAGCGTTTAAAGGAAAATGGGTTATGCATTTCTCCACTTTTGCTGTCGAATAGCACTATATAGCTCGGGGAGAATACGATTGACTACACAACTTCAATTTTGATTGGAAAATTAAAGAACAGCATATCGAGCGTACTATACCTCTTCAGTCATAATGTCCCCGACCTTGGTTGATTTCGAAGATCGTCCCTGTACTATGATTTTCCTGAGGTAATCTGGCATAAGAAATAAATATATAATCAGAAAAAGAAAAACTAGAATGAAGCTGCACTACTCTTCTAAATTTGGGGCAACCCCAGCTAGGTTTGTTAGCAGTTGACTTGGTAACCACAACATTACAGTCAGCTATGACAACTTATGCTGGTTTACCAAAAAAGAAAAAAAACTCTTCTAAATTCTAACTGTCGCTTTGTCAATTTCAAGCAGGATACAAGAAGCAGTTCATGTCTCTCTTAATATTTGTACAGCATGGATTATATATCTTTTCACCTCTTTCAGTGATAATCCCGGCAATTGACTTCTGCTCCCCGGGTTTAACCACCACCAAGGCTCCTACGTTGTGGTGAGTCATCTGCAAATGGGAAATTTACCAGATTTTTCATATTAAACTCAACTCACATTTAGCCAAACGACCGTACATTTTACATACATGTAGATTGCAATTAAATTTGTTTCTCGAAATTTCAAGTCAACTGAAAACACAAATGTGGCTATTACTACGCATCAGCAAATCCTTGCTTGTTTTGCTCCTACCATAAACAATCAAGGAAGAGAGTGATTAACGACATTACAGATAAAGCAGCAAAACACTCACTGACTTCACAGCATCATAAACACTGTCATCTGTAGTGCACCACAGCCACGACCCGTCTGCTCCTTCGCCCTTGGATTTCAGAACATCAGAGATCGTGGTGCTCTCGAAGCCATGCTCTTCAATACGAGCAGCTGATGTCGACTCACGACAGGCAAACATGAGCGGCCGCATTGCTGGATTGCCCAAGCGGACATGTCTCAAGACAGCAGCCTTGAGCACATTCCCCTGAGAAAAGAGTGCTTGAAATCCTCTCTGCATCTTAGCTACAAGTAAACAAGATTCTGCATTTAAATTTGGAAAATCATGGTTTCACTATAAGGCATTCTTGCCCTACAAATGATAGATATAAAACCACAGCATTTGGACTAAACTCTACAAATCTAGAAAAGAAAATGAAACATTTTCTTAACTCTCCTATTTCCATTCACATAGTCACCCAACTCCGAGGGCAAAATCTCCTATGAGACCATTGGATCATTATTTGTGAGACATGTCAATTTTTCATAAATATTACATTTTCCCTATAAGTATTATAGTTTCTGTAATAAGTAACTCTTCAATCCCTAAATAGTATTATCCCGAATTAGTATTACACTTTTATTCATAACTAACCCTTCAACTCCTAAATATTACCATTTTCATAACAATCAATTTATCTGTCATTAGTTTTACATTTTTCATATTACCATTTTCATAACAATCAATTTGTCTGTCATTAGTTTTACATTTTTCATTATAAGTATTACTCCGTACATTTTTATCTAAAGATAAGTTAGAGTTGAGACGGCTCAGCCAACTGTGAGACATCAACACACTAAAAACACCAGATTAACACTGATTTGGAAAGTAAAAATTTAAAATAAAGTTGAAGTTGTAATGGTGGAAATCTTCATAGACTTATAAAGCCCTGCAAATTGTCATAGAGAAGACAGTTCAACCTTTGGTAGTATTAGAACTTTTTTGCCCAATTTATCAAAAAGGCTACTAGTATTAGAACTTTATTTTCTAGCTTCAAAAATCCTAATAAATATAAATAAATAATCTAAGTATAAACTATGCTATCTAGTGATCTAGTATGAGCAAGTACAGGCAAATTTTTGCAAAGAAAAAAAAAAATCTAATCTTTCACTGACAAAACTTTTATCTTCAAAGAAAAATCTGCCAGCCATCCACTAACTGCTTAAGTTTCAGTTTATCCACTAAGAAGATGCATCAACATTCAAGATTTACAAGACCATTGAAACAAGGAAGATTGACAAAGAAAAGAATTGGGAATCAGAGAAGCATCAATGGAAGAAGCTTACCTGATGAGTGATCTTCTTTGCTTTCTTGGCTTAGGTTCAAGCACAGAAAAAGGGGGGAAAATAAAGCTCAGAAAAAACAGGCTTTTTAAGAATGGGTTTGCAAGAATTCTATGGTCCCTGGAATTTATCTGTTGGCTGCAAATGGATTGAGAGTTATAAATCTAGTACAGGGACACTTGTAAAGATGTATTGGGTACACTATCACTCACTTTTGTCAGCATCCACGAGGGGATCATGACCCTCTACCCATGCAATGGTCATGTGAAAGCTCCTCTGATGCTGTGAGGGGTCGGTTGTCCTGTACTATAAAACAATACATCAATAAATAAATATTTTTTTATAATACATGATTCTTAATTTCATCAGACTCTTGAGGTGTTTGGTAAATAGCTCTTAGCTGATAGTGATAGTTGATTGAGTTAATGAATTTGACTAGTTGATAGTATTAGTTGATTGTAGAAAATTATTTGATAATAAATTAACTGATAGCTGATTACCTACAAAATTACTTTCTCAAAAGATTGATCCGAAAAATTACATATCCTTCTTGGTCACAATGATGCACATCCCATCACCTCTCTTAATGTTTAAGCAATTTAAAATTTAAATAGCTTCTAGGCAACTATTTTTTATGAGTAATTCCCCCACACCCCTACTCACAAAAAAAAAAAAATAATAATAATAATAATAATAATAATAATTTAACTTACTATTTGTTTACCCATATGAAAAAGAACCAATCATGTAACAACTTAAAGTGAGATCATTGGGTATGATATTTATTTTAATATTATTATAATCATAATACCAATGTGTATGGTATACATTAGAAAAAAAAATTGTTAGTAGTAACATATAGCACATATACAATATTATAGTTAGAGAATAATGTAATGTGATAAAGGGCGCAATGTTAACTCATTTAAGTTTAGTCTGTCAATTGGAATTGAATGGAGAAGTAATCCAAGTGATTGAGTCAATACTTGAGCAAGAATAATGACACGTAAAAAACTTATGTGGGCATCAGAATAATACGGAGTATATAATATTTGTATATATATTACAATTGAATTCTTAAGTTAACCAATTTCATGCAATTTGTCCAATGTACAACTTTTTCCGGTTTATATAAGGTTACTCAAATTTAAAATATATTTTTTTTAAAGCTT
>CM008337.1:9027507-9040737 GCA_002525835.2 Ipomoea batatas | reverse complement strand
AGTAGTTACACGGTCAGAAGATACTAAGTTGAGATGATATCCGCAAGAGCCACAGCTGCAATAATGAGCACAATAGCAAATTAGTTCACAATAAAAAGATGTCCTTTAAGCTAAAGGCAATTAGGCATCAATAAAGAAAGAAAGTTGAGTATCATCTTTAATTTATACTTGAGGTTAGAACAAATAACAACGGAGAAAATGAAATAAGCTCACCTTAACTGGAATATCTTGAATACCAACATTGTGTATACAATTAAAGTACAGCTTAATGCACTACCCACAGATATATATATCCAAACTGAATATTAAATAATTCACCCAATATTCAAATCCAAACTCAACCCATTTAAAAGAAAAAAATAAATACAACATTAACACATTCCTATAAGAAGCCATTTCGTTGCCATCTCTGTGTAACATATATTGAAGCTTCCTAAGAATGGGCTCAAAACAAAGTTTCTATAGAGTATACACAATAGACAATGTTGCAAAAGGCACTAGTCAGGCGCTTGGGGCTAGTAATTAAAAAAGAAATAGAAGGCAGTGTTCCAGAGAGGCAAAGACAATAAATATAAATCAAAAGTAGAAGACAGTGTTCTAGAACTGCATTCAGCCAAGGCATTTTATAAGAGGAGCAACTGACGAGGTGTAGGCGAGGGCAGCGATGACAGACAATGATGAGGCAACTCCGTGTAGCGACTATGACGACGAGCAGACGAGGAAGCTGAGGAGGCCTGTGGCTGTTGTGACGGCGAGGATTAGATGGATGGACGACGACGACGCTAAGGCTTTGCGGTTGTGGAGAGGGTGACGCTCGATGCTTTGGACTTCTTCTTTTTTGGGGGTTTTTATCAAATTAGGGTTGGCCGAGTTGGGCGCCGACTTGGCTGAGTTGGGTGCCGACTTGGCTGAGTTAGGTGCCGACTCGGCTGAGTTGAGCGCCGAGGGCGCCTAGTTAGCCGCCCGCCTAAAAGACGCCTAGGATATACAAGGAAGAACAAAATTGTGAAAGTTGAACCTCAAATAGGATATCGTGTTTATAATTTGCTTATGAAAATAGCGTGCACTCAATAACATATTAAAGCTCTCCCAAATTTGTTCTTAATGACTCATTATTAATGAGTAGGCTCTCTGCTAAAGAGTAGTGCAGTAAAACTAACGTGGTACCAAACGAGCATGATATTTACTTTACTTTAAAACTTGCAAGTGTATTGACTTGGAAGCCTAGTTCATATTGGACGGTTTTATCTTCCTGTTCTAGTGTGTGATGTTGTGATCTCTCTATGAATTATTAACTTTGGAGAATTCATGAATTATATTACGTCAATCATGAAATTCCTCTATGTACCTCCTAGAAACGGAGTTGTCAAAGAGATGCTAAATGGAATTTAAGAATGTATTCTTCAAATTGCTCCGTGTGTCACCCCGAGTGGGTAGTGTAAAGTTGTCTATTTCACGAAACGGTACCATTTCAGACTTGTCAACACAGTTTCTTACTAAAACAAATTACTTATGTGCCTTTCTCTACTCTTGCTTCACACAAATGACTACTGGGCTAGTTAAAAGCTATTGTTTGTATAGGGGGGGGGGGGTTGCTGTGTTACCTTGTTTTCAGGTTAAGAATCAGGGATAGGGTGATAATTATCCCATAATCCCATTTCTCTGGGACTAGTATACATATACAGAATCTACTCTTTGTATGATGACTTTCCGCAGAATGACCACAAAAGATAGAGCCACTAAACCTATATACGTAGTATATATTGTGTTTAGGTGTGATCACCGAAAAAACATATTGTGGAATCATAAAAACTGGTACTAACAAAGTGATCATAAGCAAGTTGTAAGATGCAATGTGATCTTCGCCACACACAACCACAGAACCTATAAAATGAACTTCTCAAAAAGCATTGCATTAGTTCATTGCCCCGCAAATAAAATACAATCCAAAAAACCCTGGCTAGTAGCATAAGAAAACAATCAAATTCATAGGTGAAGAGAAAACACCATCTTGGCAGTAGCATTATTACTTCTTCAAATTCAGCACCCTTGCTAGAAACACAAGTACTCTTCTAGCAGATAATATGATTCTAATTTGTATAATCACAGCAATCAAATAACCAAGGGTGGGAGAACACAATAATGAAAATCCAGACTCAATTACAAACTGGAAACAAAACAAAAAAAAATCAAAATTGCCAGTAACATAAGAAAACAATCAAATTGATAAGAGTAAAACAACTAATCAACTATAACAACAACATTCCAACAATCAAACATTCATACTTCCACACAAATAAAACCTTGAGTGAAAATCAATAATCCAATTAAATTGAGATTAAAATCGAGCTGAAAATATAAAACCTGAAGAGAAAACGAGAAGCTCTACGGGAAGAAGATAAACCTGTAATTGACATCAGCTTGGGACATCTTAAACGTTAGATCAAGGCTGATCCCATTGAGTATCTGACACTATCAAATCATTGTCTCTCCTTTCTATTAGTACAGTTATCAAATCAAATTTGTATATTTACACTGAGAAGATATATAAATTAAGAAGACATTTTGCCTAGGGTGGAAGATGGTGAGAGCTACGAGGACTTTATTGCTGTGTTTTACTTGCGCAGGCAATTTGAGTTTTTTCCATTAATTATTTTGCTTTATTTGTTTTAAGAGAAAATGAAAATAAGAAAATTGATATTTTTCCTGTGAATTATTTATGTACCCTGTTTGTTCATTTAATTATTGAAAAAAATGTTAAATAGGTCATTAAACTGTTGTTATTCGTGCAATTAGACCATCGAATAAAAAAAGTATACAATTAAACAATTTAATGTTATCAAAAGGGTGCAATTGGCATTCGTAAACAACATATTTTTAATCACCTCTTTTTATGACATGTTCCTACATAATAAAATACTTTTATTTTAAATTTCTTTACAAAATTTTATATACTAATAATAATAATAATAATTTTTTATGACATGTTCCTACAAAATAAAATACTTTTATTTTAAATTTCTTTAAAAAATTTTATATACTAATAATAATAATAATAATAATAATAATAAGAGGAGACTGTTGCCTCCCCCGCCAAAGGAGGAGGCAAGACTGTCTCCACTGTAATTATAGATGGAGGAGGCAAGGCTGCCTCTTGTAATTATGGATGGAGGAGATCCTCCTCCTCCATATTCCATCTTTCTTTCTTCTCACTTTTTTTTCCCTAAATAATACTCCATTCGTCTCATTTTATGTGTCTGATTCGGTTAACGAGGTTTGACTGAAGTTATTTCCAATCCAATTTGTCATAATATTAAGTTTAATATTAATATACAAAATTTATATATTTAGAAACTACTTAAAAGTACTATTAAACACAAAAAATCAAATTTAAAAATAAGTAAAAAATACTAAAGCAAATTAACAAAGAAAAACGAGTTAGTTTGACCAATGAATAGTAAGTAGGACCGATAAAATGGGACAGATGGAGTAATCAATAAATGAAAAAGATGTCATGCCTCCTCCTCAGATTTATGCAGAACATGTGGCAATTGTCTCCTTCTTCGTCGACCTTGATGGAGGAGGAAGCATGGTTGCACCTTCTCTATAGATCTGGTGGAAGAGGATGCAAAGTTGCCTCTTCCATCCATAGGCAACTTGAACGGATGAGATTACCCCCTCCTTCGTTTAACGACCTGGACAAGGGAGGATGTTGCCTCATCCGTCCACGTTAGATTAAAAAAAAATGATTTTATCGATTTTACCTACTATAAATGTTACTTGCACAAATTTATATAGTTAGATGATTTAATTGCAAACTTTTTTTATTTGGGGGTCTAATTGCACTAATAGTAAAAGTTTGATGGCATATTTGACGCTTTTCCTTTGTTGTTTTAAAAGTGGTAATTTTTGTTGATGACCTTGTGATTTAGTAGAATGAAGTGAGTCTCTCATATGGGAGGTCATGAGTTTGAGTACTACATTGTAAGTTGTAACAGAGTTAATAGTACTAAAAAAAGAAGTGGTGATTTTTCTCCTTCCATATTAAATAGGTTTTTAGGGTGTTACAAAATAAAGGTAAAATATGTATTTCAATTCAATTCCATTCTCTAACAAATTATTACTTATATGTGAAAATATTAACAAATTTAAAACCTAAACACAAATTTAGTAATAATAAGCTGATTATGTTTAAATCTCAATTATGTTACTAACATTAGGTTAACATTATAATAATTATATTTGTAAATTGTTTTTTTTTTCGCGTTTGCATTCATTATGATTTCATATATAAGTAATAATTTATCAGAGAATAAAAACACATGAAATATCTATTTTGTCATTATTTTAACAATTCAAAAATATATGTAACGGGGAAAGTAAGATGGACACTTTTTAAAATATTTGAGAGATAAATATGTATACATTAATAATTGAGGGAAAGAAAATGGTATAATAATAAGTATATAATTAAGGAAAAAAAGAAGAAGATATTTTCCCTTGTTTTAATTACTAATTTAATGGTATTTGATTCTTGAAAAAATCTGCAGGATTATACTTTTGAATTTATATAACAAAATTGTGAATATAGAGTTAAAAATTATGAATACATAGTTCTAAATTTGTGAATATATAATTTTAAATTGTGAACATAGACTTTGATCCGCCTTGCAACGTGGACCCGAGTCCATGGCATAACAACTCAAACAATATGTATGGGCCTAACGGTGTGTATATGTGTTATATTTGATAATCTTATTGAGTACAAAACATTTGGAAAGTTTATATGAAGATAGAGCATTCTATGCTATTATTAGCTTTTAAAAATAGTTTACAAAACTAAATCTATTACATTGTATCAAACAATTCTTACACGTTCATTAGTGAGATATAGACTATATATATATATAGATGTTAAATATGCGTGGTTTAATTTATCATATTTTAGCTATCACTTTATTAAATAAAATTTAATATTAAATAAATAAAATAATTGTGTAGATCAATAAAATTTAAAAAATACAAACACAGTTAATAGCGAATTTAGAAAAGTTCTTTTAGTATATACAACTATTAATTGAAAAACATGTAAAGAGATTATGGTTTTTATTACTATGTTTCTTTTTTTAATAGGCAATAAAAATATTTTTAAAAAAAATACTTTATTACAAAAATATAGATTATATAATGATTTAATCAAAATTTAATTATCCAATATATAAGTATTAAAAAAATTAAAATACATGTGAAGATGATATATGTGATTAAATTAAGCTTGAGTATCAAATTATAATCAAGTCAAAAATATTGTTATTAATAAAACAAATATAATAATATATTAACACAAATAAGCCAAGGACCTTGTGGTCTAGTGGCATAAAATTCTTCCCGCAATATTGACTATTTGGCTTCAATAGGTTTAGAAAGTAGTTATGAACAGATACTACATTGTAATAGAGTCAGTAGTATTCAAAAAAAAAATATTAACACAAATAATTATAATTATATATATTGGTGTTGGTGAGCACAAAGAAATTAAGAATACAAATTTCAACTATCACGGACGGCCAGCCAGATTGTGAAATAAGGTTTAGAAAAAAAGTGACAACTCAAAAGTCAAAATCATAAGCTCCTAACTAAAAAAACATTAGGGTGTGTTTGGAAGCACAGAAAATGACTTCCATAAATCATTTTCCGGACTTTGGCTGTTTGGCTACTATTGAAAAACCCAGTCAACGGAAATTGATTTCCGTTGACTGGGGAAAATCACCCCAAAAGGGCGGAAAATGACTTTCGCCCAAATTGGGCGGAAGTCATTTTCCGCCCTTTTCACTGCGTTTGGTTACGTATGGTTTCCGCCGGAAACCAAAAAATGCTCTGGTTCGGCGGACGGAAACCAGAGCAGTGCTCTGGTTTCCTGCTGGGCTGCGGAAACCAGTGCAGTGCACTGGTTTCCAGTAGGAAACCAGAGCACTGCTATGGTTTCCGCCGGAAACCGGGGGGGGGAATTTTTTTTTTTTTGGTTTTTTAAAATAAATATTTATAGCTAAAATATTATTTTTAATAATAAATAAAGTAATAAAAATATATAATTCTAAAATTTTATTCATTTTCTAGAAAATGAATCAAACACACAAAGACAGTTTTCCAGAATACATCCAAACACCGGAAATGAACATATTTTCTGGAAAATGAGTCATTTTCCAGAAAACATTTTCCAGAAGTCATTTGCCTGCTTTCCAAACACACCCTTATCTTGTTCTAAAAAGAAAAATTTACCTATTTATCTCAGTTAGTTATGCCATGGATCCGGTTATACGTTGTTGCAAGGTGAATCCTGGGTCTATATTCACAATTTCATAACTCTATGTTCACAATTTCATAATTCCATGTTCACAATTTTATAACTTAATGTTCACAATTTTATAACTCTATATTCAACACTAACAAAATTTTATGTTCAACAGTATAACACAAATTTTGAATTTATATAACAAAATTGAGAATTTAGAGTTCAAAAGTTATAAATATTAAGTAATATAATTTTGTATAACGAATTATAAATATAAAATTTTAAATTTGTGAACATAGATAAAGGGTCCACATTGCAAGGTGATCCGGGTCCATAGCATAATTTTCCTATCTATCTAAACTGGGCCGGTATGTAATCCAATAGGCAGAATGGAAAGTCCAGATATTCGAGCCCGTCAAATAGAGAGTTGATGTTAAACTCAATCGTGACCGTAGATTTAATGGCCATTGAAACACACTAGGGTTTAGTAGCTATTTGAGCTTCCATCGCAGCTCTTCTCACTCTCCTTTTTATCCCTCTTCTACTTCCCTCCCGACAACCACTCGGCGGCGGAGTCTATCGGAGCTCTAACAATGGTTAGATTTACACTGCTTAATTCCTTTCTCATTTTGCGGTTCCTGTAAATGTTATTGTAGTGTGTTAATGATTGTTGAGAAGTTGAATAACAAAGGATAAAAAACAATTGGTTTTAAGAGTTATTAGTATCATTTTGTAATCTGAATTCGTGAAATTTCTATAGGCTCAAACTTTCATTCTGTTGTTAATATTGAGCTTGTTTTTGCTTGCATATAACTTCTTACATGATATAATATTTGATTGATTGAACGACTTGTTATCCCAACCTTCTTTAGCTGATGTGTTGATAGCTTACGCTGTGAAGTAGTGTTTAATTGATAAGTTCATAACTTTTGTTATAAATTTATATGTTACTGGTGGTTTTTCTGATGATAAATTTATATATCAGGCTCTAATGCTCTATACGTGATGTTAATTGAGCAAATATGCGTACTTAGGACCTTCAATTTATTTGTGATTTTAAATATCAACTTTGTTTCTTAGTTGAATCCATATCATCTGTTTAAATGTAAGAGAATCTTAGTTAGCATTCAGTGAAACCTTAAATATATGTTTCAGATTTTGGTTTTATGTTATTTTTTGTTGAGGTGGATTTTATTTATTTATGAAGCTCTACTTACACAGAGCATTTTTGACATCTAGTGTAGGAATTTTTACACTTCATATGTGAGGAAATTTCAGATAATTTTTTGCATTACATTTAGTCTAGGCATGTAGCACGCTTATAAATATGTCATGTACTCAACATTGTTGAACTTCACAGGCCTTCATCAAAGTCCAGAAGACAAGAGCTTACTTCAAGCGATTCCAGGTCAAGTTCAAGAGAAGAAGAGGTACAATTTGATCTTGTTAATGCTGTTCATCTTCTAACATGATTATTTTTTCAAATCACTCATGTTTTTGTTCTTGTGCAGAGGGCAAGACCGACTATCGTGCTAGGAATAGGCTGATCAATCAGGACAAGAACAAGTACAACACTCCGAAATACAGATTTGTTGTCCGATTTGTATCCCAATGCAATTTTTGTTTTATTTAATTAACATCGTTAACATCCATTGAGTGTCTCTTTTTACTTTTTACCATTTTTTGTTTGTTCTATTGCTTTTTCTATATTGAATGGTTTTCTTTTGTGTATCCCCACATTTCTTATATATTTTTCTAACTTTTTTTATTTACATTTCTCTTGCTTTATGTGGGGTGGCTTACTGGTGAGTGTGGTAATGCGAGACTTAATACTTGTGCTGCGTTTTACATTCTTAATTACCTTAACCTGTACATAGACCAACAAGGATATAATTGCACAAATCGTATCTGCTAGTATTGCCGGTGACATGATTCTTGCTTCTGCTTATGCCCATGAACTTCCTCGTTATGGCCTTGAGGTTGGCCTCACAAATTATGCTGCAGGTAACTGTGGCAGCCTTTTTGTAAATGTTTTACGTTTTTCCTTTAATTTTCAAATGTTCGGTTCTAATCTTTGTACTTGTGAATGTAGCTTACTGCACTGGACTTCTCTTGGCTCGGAGACTTCTCCAAAAGCTTGAAATGGCTGAAGAGTATGAAGGAAATGTTGAGGTGAATTGTTAATTGCATATCTGGGTTGCTACTCAGTAATTTTCCTTTTTTTTTGGATGTTGAAATTTTGAACTATCGTTCTGTATAGGCCACTGGAGAGGATTATTCTGTTGAACCTGGTGAAAGCAGGATGCCTTTCCGGGCTCTTTTGGATGCTGGTCTAATTCGAACTACCACTGGGAATCGTGTTTTTGGTGCTCTTAAGGTAATATATTTGTCTCTTAAAACCATGCTTTTAATGTCTTGTTTACATTTAGCATGTATATCTTGAGTTTCACCATAACTTGTTCAACATTTCCCTTTTCTTACTGCCACTTTTGTACTCTACCTGGAAATCTTATATCAGCTTTTGTAGAGCATTTTTTTAATGCAATATACAATGGCCTTGTTTGGTAACATAGTTAGCTTATCAGCCAATTTTGGCTTGTTTGACCAATATTAGCTATTTGACTTAGTTAAACAATCAATATGAGTGTTTGGCTAATTAGGTTTTTGTAACAATTTATTGCTCCAAAATGCTAAAATTCAAAAAGTTGCTTAAAGTATCTTGTTCGATCAGCTTTTTGAGAAAGTCATTTTGCATGTAATCAGCTATAATCTAATTTACCAAATATCATTCTACAATCAGCTAATGCTATCAACTAGTTAAACCCACTAACCCAATCGGCTAACATCTATTTACCAAACACCTCCAATATCTTTTTTTTTTTCCCTTATGCCTTGTGAATAGATTAATGTGTATTTTATTGTAAGTACTGATTCTGAATCAGTGACTTCAATGGTTTCAAGGTTGGGATTTATTCTATTGGATTTATATTTAGTGTAAGGTGGTGGGTTTTTAATACTCTATTTATTTCAGGGTGCACTAGATGGTGGAATTGACATTCCTCACAGTGACAAAAGGTTTGCTGGATTCAGCAAGGATTCCAAACAACTTGATGCCGAGATTCACCGCAAGTACATCTATGGAGGCCATGTTGCTGCATACATGAGGGTGAGTTGAAATATAATTTTATGATGCAGTTTGACTCGCTGCTGTGCCTTGTGTTATAGCCAGTGTTGCAAAAATCCCGTCTAGGCGCCGATTGCTAGGTGCTGTCTGGCCGCCTATCACCATAATTGGTGGTCTAGGCAGCCGACTAGGCCTCCTAGACCTCCTAGGCATTGACTCAAAATGACATTGTTTTGAGCGAAATAACCTTAAATTGTTCAAAACTCTAGATGTTTTTAAGTTAATATATTTGATATTTTAGTATTAACTATTAAAGTATTAAATGACTTATAATTATTAGTCTTAAAAATTTAAAAATTTTAAACATACTTTTAAAAAATAAAATATAAAATAAAATACACTGGCGCCTACTAATTGCCGCCTAGGCGCCCCCGGGTGCTCGAGGAGCGCCTATCGATTTTTTCAACCATGGTTACAGCTTATAAGATCTTTCTCGGATAAGTTATGGTTAGCATTTTAAGCTGAGAAATTTATTGTTTATCTAAGGCAAGTAGTTACTTTTATTAGCATTTCAACCTTCAATGTTTCTGTTTTCATTTTTGGGCATGCAGAATCTGATTGAAGATGAGCCTGAAAAGTACCAGTCTGTATTTAGTGCATACATCAAAAAGGGTATTGATGCCGATAACCTTGAGCAGTTGTACAAAAAGGTTCATGCGGCTATCCGTGCTGATCCCAGCTCAAAGAAATCTGAGAAGCAGCCTCCTAAGGAACACAAGAGGTCTGACATTCTTTTGCTGTTATCTAATTTTCCCTGCAGTTTATATCGTGGACCAGGGTTCACAGTGCACTGTGGACTAGGGTCCAATATACAGAATTCATGTTCATAATACATAGAATTATATAGCTGAGGACACAAACACTTAACATAATACACAGAATTCATGTTCATTATATTGTGTTTATGTGTATGCGTATTATGAACATGAATTCTGTGCATTATAGCGAAACGAGCAATTGTTGATTACATATTGTTATAGCGAGGGTGGTTACTCACATGTTCATTGGTTTACTCGCTGCAGGTACAACCTTAAGAAGCTAACTTATGAAGAGAGGAGAGCTCGTTTGATCGAGAGACTGAATGCCCTAAATGCTGCTGCTGGAAGAGACGACGACGATGATGATGAGGATGACGAGTGAACAACATACCCAAAATCATGAAACCATAGTTGCATCTTAATTTCTGAGTATTTTCA
This sequence comes from Ipomoea batatas, assembly GCA_002525835.2. NCBI lineage: Eukaryota > Viridiplantae > Streptophyta > Magnoliopsida > Solanales > Convolvulaceae > Ipomoea > Ipomoea batatas. The sequence goes on along the minus strand of CM008337.1, from coordinate 9,030,065 downwards.
CCTGCGATCGTTACAATCTACCCCGAATGTAGTCTTTTATGGAGATTTATTAGTTTATGAGGAAGGTGTTTAGTTTTTACCGACTTGATGTTTCATCTTGACATTGCTAGTACAATGATTTTCAATGGTCTTGATTTATTTTGAACTAAATAGAACCCTTCGATTTTATTCTCATTAATCGTAAGTTTCTAATATATAGTCATGAGTATTTGCCAGTCTTGCATTTAATCATTTGATGTACTTATCCTAGTTTTCAATCGACAATGGTAGCAACGGGTTTAACTTAGATATTTGCGAGTTAAAATTTTCCGTAATTTAATTTGTAATATTATTCATTACAATTTAATTAATTTTTTGACATACAATTTACCGGATTATTAATTTACAAGTAATTTATTAAATTTTCTTAATTTACAAGTAATTTATTAAAATTTTGATTATTATTATTATTGTGTTCAAAGTCATAATCTCTCTACAACAAAAGATGCTTTGAAAGGAAAATTCCTTTATTTCCCCAATTGAGTACTATATACTATCTACCAAAACATGGATAAAGTGGTGAGACAGATTTCGGGGGATGCCTGAAACATATAGGAGTATGTCTTTTGCCTACTTCTATCCATCTCCTTTTGTATTTTGACGGAACCTCAAGCTAAAATGACCAAACATCCCTCATTTTTCCTCAACGCAAGGGGCAATTAAAGTAAATAAAAAATACATGACAAGCCATGATATCATCACTAAAATAATAATTAAAAAAAAATATTTGTCGGACAAAGACACAAGGTAGTGTCAGAATTCAGAAGTTACATCTAATATGGTGAGATCCTTGTAAATATTAGGCACTAAATTCTTCCACTGCCATTGGTTCATCGTAATTTATGCTTTCACCATCTTATTGAGTGGGACCCACACTATTCTATCGAGTTGGGGTGCGAGTGCTCTAGCCATGACATCATCACTAAAATAATAATTTAGTGAGATCATAGCTATATATTTGACGGGCAAAGACATCATAGTGTCGCTAATTATATCTAATGTAGTGAGATCCTTGTAAATATTAGGCACTAGAATTCTTTCACCATCATTGATTCATCGTAATTTATGCTTTCACTATCTTATTGAGCGGGACCCATACTATTATGTCGAGTTCGGGTGCTCTAGCCATGATATTATCACTAAAATAATAATTTAAAAAATATTTGACGGACAAAGACGTGATGGTGTCGCTAATTATATCTAATGTGGTGAGATCCTTGTAAAAATTAGACAATAGAGTTTTTCTACCGCCATTGATTCATCGTAATTTATGCTTCCACTATCTTGTTGAGCGGGAGCCACACGACCCACACTATTCTATCGAGTTCGGATGAAGGTGCTATGGGGCTAGGGTAGGAAAAAAATAAAAGAATATTTAATTTTTATTTTTGAAAACAAAGAATATTTAATTTAATTGCCCTTAAAATAGAGTAGTAGCGTTAAAGCGGTCCCTTTTCTTCCTTCTTTCATTCTGGTCGGAGCGAATAGTCTTTCAACTCTCTGGAACACGGGAATTAGGGTTTATTCACGGCGTGAAGACACACATTCTCAACCGCGTAAGGTCGCCGGAGCTTTTTCAAATTCTCCTCCGCACTTGATTCGCTGCTTCGAGAACGTATTCAATTGGATTGGAGCGACACCGGAGCGGGCGGGAGGGAGGGAGAGGAATTCCGTGTTTCGCGGAGGCGAATTGTCCCCGGTGGATCTCTCACTGCAATCGAGTAAGCTCGTTTTTGTTTAGTGATTTGGATATCTCTGTGTTTCTGTCTCCACTTCGGGAGTTGTTTGCTGTTCTGAATTTCGAGATCAAGCAGTTTCGAGGACCGAGTAATGTGTGGAAAATGTGGAATGAACGGAGGTTTTGTGATTTGGTTGTGAATATGGTTAGCTCGGGGATTTTGCTCATGGAATTAGAGTAGTTTACGTGTAAAATGAAAATCGTCTGCTTTTAGTATACTGGATATTCAAAGGCCAGAAACTGCTCCTTAGGTTTGAACGTAGATTCTTCACCTAAAAAATTCAATTTTTGATACGCATTCCAAACTAATTTTTAGAATATAATTAGTGGATCATTCGGTTGATTTGACTATTCAGGCTTGTGCTTTTGTAATCTTTTTAGCCAGAATGCTCTTCTCTATACCAATTTCAGACATTATTTTGGTAAAGATTGTAGTTTTTAAGTAACACATACATGATTTTTATACTAGCTGCAATGCGGCATCACATGATGCCACAATAACTTCTAGTTATTGTAATTATGACATGTCTGTTGTCACATGCCTAATATTTCAGCATAGAGGTGATTTCTTTGCCCTAAAAGGAAAAGGAAGCCTCTTAAATAACTCTTATGGTACTTTGTCTTGAATTGTGAAGATCACTTGTTAATGTAGCATTATTTTAATTTTTTTTTTTTTTGATTTTGATTTTAGATGCTGGTGTGTTCTTCCACTACATCCTGAGACTGATATCATTGCTTGGATAAACTCAAGTTTTTCTGTTTGTATTGATCAATCCAATAC
>CM008337.1:8949606-8970052 GCA_002525835.2 Ipomoea batatas | reverse complement strand
TAAAAATGTTGAATATAGATGACGGTTTTGATATTTAACAATTTTGTTAAATGCATGAACGATTTTGGTGACTTTTTTAAATTTTTTATTATTTTTTTTTTTTTTTTTTTATTTTTTTTTTTTTTTTTTTTTTTTTTTTTTTTTTTTTTTTTTTTTTTTTTTTTTTTTTTTTTTTTTTTTTTTTTTTTTTTTTTTTTTTTGGAAATAATTTCATTATGATTTTATTTGAAAATTACATTTGTAGTCCCTCTGTGACCGAGGTGTATGTTCAATCATTTATTTCTTTGAAGGGTAGATTTAGTCATTCAATTATTATCGATCAAAATGATAGATTCGAGTTTCTTACCAATATGCTGCTTAATAACACGAATACTTTGGTCATAAGAGATCAAATTCACTACTTTGATAATAATTGAAGGAGTACATATGCATCGCAAATAATAGGTGAAGAATTAAACTTACAAAACAGTCATAACTAATAAACTAAAAATGTCATTTTTTTTTCATATAACATTCCATACTTGACTGTTGTGAGACAATTCGAGTTCTACATAAATTATATGTACAATGTTTGATTCTTACTCAGGGCAAGATTTGACTCAATGCCATTTAACATAATATATATAAATAGAATGAGGTATTTAATTGGCTCAAGGTATTTCATATTAATAAGGTAATATAGGTCCTATAATACTCCGTACTATATATATTGGGTTTATCGAGTCAAATTCCTACCGCTCATTAATGAGTTTCAGGCAAACACTCGCCCCATGAACCTACCGGCAAAGGCCCACAGGGATGTAAATCAGCCTAGGTTTCCCATAGCTGGCCGGAATACCCAAGTTAGCAGGGGGATTCGATCCCTGGCCTCACGGCCAGAGTCAAGCCCGCTCTGCCACTTGAACAGCCCTTACGGGCTCCGTACTATATATATATTTATATGTTTGGTTGTGGTCATATATTATTTTCACAAATATTAAATGTTTGTCACATCATATTTTGAGCAATATTCCTCCTTTCACTTGGGTAATATGTTATTCCCAAGCATATTTATTATTTTGCCCTTTAAACATATATTGATATTATATGTTTATTTCCCTCTCGTATATACAACACCAACTTGCTGGATTTCAGTTTTAAAAATATTATTATTATTATTATTATTATTATTATTATTATTATTTATTTACTTACTTTGCTCCCAAAGTTCACCCTTATTACTTCCTTACTTCTTATTGTTTATAGATGTATTTGTGTTATAAAATATGAGCTAAAAATGTAGTCATAATATTTTTTTTTTCAATATTTGAATCATTGTATCAGGAATTTTTATACCCTCACGGGTAACTTAATTAGTTTTCGGGTGACAGATTACACCCAAGAAGGTATGATCAGATTTTAACAATATGAGTTTCACCCTCATGTAGAGTGACTTCTTATTTGCACTAGGTATTAATTCTCACTTAATATATCGTTGAATTACCGTGATTTAACTATTCTATCATTTATGTAGAATATAAAAATGTGGGATTCTAGCCCGCATAGGCAGCTCAACTGGTCTCAAGGGTGAAGTTTGGGAGAAGAGACCAGAGATTGAGTCTCACCGGCCTCAGTGTAGGAGCAACCTCTCAAAGTGAGGGGACAATGAGCAAAAGTCTAGCCTCTGTGATTAGTTGAGTTACCATGATGCCGGGGTGTGGGGGTCCTTGGGACATTTATTTTGCATCAAAGGAATATCATTTTAATTTGTAATATAATTACGGAGTAATAAATAAAAAACATTTAATTATTTTCAAAAAAAAAAAACATTTAATTTCGGCGATACAATATTGCGGGCCCCAGTGTCCCACACACTCGTCACCAATAATTGATCATTCTCCTAATCCTATCTGTATTCTCGCTGGCATACTCTCTCTCTCTCTTCCTCTGCGTCTTCTTCTTCTTCATCTTCTATTCATCTCTACTCTGTTTTAGCCCATTTTCCTCTCTCTTCATCTCTTCTTAAACCCTAGTCTAGATTTTCTCTCTCTAAACCACCACCCCCAATAACTCATATGCTTTGAACCGACCCGACCCGATATAAAAATCATGCTGCCCACGTCAATTCACCTTCCCGCGGGGCTGGCGCTGTGCCTCTCCGTTCTCCTGTGCTGTCTCTCTTGTTTAGCGGTATGCGAGTCGTCTATATACGAGGTGCTGAAGGCCCACGGGCTGCCCATGGGGCTATTGCCGAAGGGGGTGACGAATTTCACGCTCGATAACTCCGGCAAATTCGTTGTGCATTTGGATCAGGCGTGTAATGCCAAGTTCGAGAACGAAATTCACTACGATATGAATGTTTATGGGAATCTCAGTTACGGATTGATCGGCGGGCTTTCCGGGATTTCGGCGCAGGATTTGTTTTTGTGGTTTCCGGTTAAGGAAATCCGGGTCGATGTGCCCAGTTCCGGGTTGATTTACTTCGATGTGGGCGTGGTGTCCAAGCAGTTCTCTTTGTCATCCTTCGAGACTCCTAGGGATTGTATTGCTGTTCAGCTTACTGATCTCGGGGATGGACAGCACATAGCAGAATCTGCTTCAAAGGTCTTTTCTTTTTCTTGATCTCTCATTATTTGATTTTGTTGGGTTGAGCATATAATATAATATATAAACATAAATGTGCAATACAACTATCAGTTGAGATGCTCCAATTTGGTATCTGAGCCAATCCTATGCCAAAGGTCATGTTCGACTTTTAGTTGATGGAGCACATGCTTCAATTTGTTGTATTGCAGTGATGCCCATCAATTGAAATGGAAAAAAAAAATTCCCCCAATTTCTGCTTCATATAAAAAATCCCATCTTCAATTGTTCTATGTATATTGAATAACTGGGCTGCAACATTCAATTTGTTTAGCTGTTTTTTGTTCTACTTATGGAAATGTGTGTTTTTGTTGTATAAGTTGTGATTAGTTGTATCTATTCTTGGCTTCTTGCTGGTGCAGAATATAAAGAATAAAGAACCAGTCTTTTTGTTTAATTTGTGTATATAAGGATCTGTATGATTCATGGTGTTGGTTGATGGGGATGTGATCTTTACTGATATGATTTTGGTTGTTTGGTTATGAGCAGAATACATTTGGGGTTGGGGAGCTCCAATACAAGGTTGAACACAAAGATAGTGGCAGGGCGGTTTTGTAGAATTCAGAGAAGGGGATAGTTCAAATTGCACAATAGCTCAGTTCTGAGTCCATGGTTCTTCTGTTATTCCTTGTTTCTACTTGTCTGGCAGAAGTTCAGGTTTAGCAGGTCCATACGCTGCATTTGGGTGTGCTTGCTTGTGATTTTTGTGTATAGTGCATAGTCTGCAAAGTAGTTATATGCCGGCTCGAGTCTTCAAGATTTGTTGTCACCAATGAATGAAACAGAAAGGGGGTGAATGTGAATGGAAGGGAAATGCCACAGTCATGTAGTGTGTTGTAGTGGATGGAGAGGCAGGGGAGATAATGAAAACAAGGACATCTGAGTAAAGTGATCAGTTGGTAATTTTGCAGAACAAAAAAAAAGGTTTGTTTCTTTGTTTTATTTGTTAAATATGGACATAATGTGGTTGTTAATGGATTACCCTTTTGTAGTTGAGGAAGAAGATATAGTTATTGAAATAAAGAAAAACATAAATTTGGTTTATATTCTTGTATATTTGTCCCTATTCCTTACCTGCAATCTTGATTTGAAACTTGAATAGGCTGAATGCTATTGTACAGTAACTTGTTTTGTTTAGGTTGGTGAGAGTAGGAAATGAGTAGACCAAGTGGGTAAACAAATACTCCGTGGGAGTGGCCTATTGGCCTTCTTGGTTTGAGCCTGTAAGCTATGAGCAACCTAGGCTGGTTTACCTCATTGTGGTCCTTTGTCGGCTAGGTTCACAAGGCTGGATTTATCCCGTCTCTTGGGTAGTGGCTGCGGGTTTTTCTATACTGCCACCATGTTTCATATGCCATTTTCTTCAACTGATTCTTCATATTCTGCAGATTCACTTAACCTTTCAACTATTACATACATTGTTTCTTGATCCCTTGATTCTTGTGGTGCATAGTTGTGGCCTCAAGTTTGAATTCTCACACTTCCTATGTATTTTAATAAAGCAAAAACCCCATAACAATGGCTGCTGAGCTTGGTAGGCCAGTTGGATTAGTGCAATTTCTGGCTGGCACAGCACATGAGATTGTGGGTGTCTTTCACTCTATCATTCATGTAAAAGTCAGACTTCTCATCTAAACTCTTGACTAGCATTTTCTCATGTTTGGTATGCATCTGCATTCATATCAAATGAAGTGTGTTGCAACTGGCAACACCTTGTTTGGGGTACATATCCACCATTGTAGTGGAGGTTTGCACTTTATATTGACATCACAGAATAGGGTAATATTATATGTACTTTCACTTTTCACTCCATTATCAGCTTGACTGTGATATGCTTTGATTGATTAAATACAAAATTGGACTACAAATCTAAACATCTGTCACGGGTTTTTATTCATTTCTTTTACCCTTACGAGTGCAACTTCTACCACATGCCCTAATTTGATTGTAGAAAGAAAAGAAAACGAATGAAAACTATAGGTCATATTTTCTTTTGAACCAATCCGGAAAATGTGAGAGTGCATGTAGTATTATTCGGGATGAAAAATGCTGTTGGTTTTGATCATTATTATACAGATTGAGTGTATGCATCAGCTGATGGTGCTTGTTTGATGATGTTTGACATGACATGACACACAAATTTATCTGTATATGGGGAAAGCACATGGGGAAGCAATTTGTAGTTAGATGACAAATGATGGTCAGGTGGACTGGGAATTTGAATTAAATGCCAAATTGTCATTGGGGAAGCTAAAGCTAATCCCCCCTCTCTTGTCTTTTTGATGGATTTCTTTCTCACCCAAATTGTCTACATGCTACAACCCTTCCTACTTGGCAATTGACATGACTGCCCTTTTCATTTTCTTTTTCTTTGGACTCAAGAAAATTGGATAATGCTATTGTTGAAGATAAATGCTATAAATAGAATTTTATGGTTTCCAAGTCTTTTGTATCAGATATAAATATAATTGTATATGTTGTGGAAAATATTTTTCAAAATTTATGTATCCAATAAAAAAATGATGGGCTAGGGAGTGAAAAATGAAGGATAATTGTAGGAGTTTCTACAATGGTGTTATGTTTTTGGTTTGTGTATGATACTGTTAGCAATTGGCCTTATAAGTTTTGGTATAATTAATCAACCATACGTGATTGTGCTTGATATAAAAGACATTTGTGCGGTACTTGAATCATAACAATATAAAATATTAAGGGAAATTTTATAGTGTTGACCTATGCTTTTGATATAAAAGACATTAGGTTATAGGAAAGTTAATTTTGTCTAATAATCCAAATGGTGGGCCAACAAAGACATGAGAATAGGAACTTAATCTTGTTAAACATACTCGACTTGACCAACATACGCTGGATTGATTGGTCGAGAAGATCTAGATCTACATGCTTGCGAAGTAATTGGAAGTTAGGATTGAATGCGTAAGGGGTGCGCAATATGTGCTAGTTTGACATGACAACCAAGTTAATCGACTGTCTCCCTCTATTAATAAAATGCGCCATGTTAGCCTCACTTGTCACGAACCATAATTGCATTGAGTTGGGTTGCAAGTTCCGCTTGTATTCTTACAATAGTTACTCAGATAGCTCTAGTTCACACCAGACAAACCGAATGACTTGTTCTTAACTTATTAATATATTCTCATATTTCAAACTATGGACTCGTAGTGTAACTCTAGACTTCTATAACTTAGTACATTACTCTGTATTATATATAGTTTTACAAAGCACATGATATGATAACTTATAACATTGTTTGGCAATAATTTCAAAATTTTGCATTACTTGATATAATATATATATTTTTTACATCTATTACAAGTTTAAGGTTTTAGTTATGTTACCTACAACAATATAACCTCCATTTGATTCGCAAAAAATAAGTTTAAAAATTATCTATAAGTTCTCATCCCCTTAATGGACAACCTTTTAATTTATATTATATATAATAAATAATAAAACATGATGCAATTCAAGGAGTATAGATATTTTAAAAGTATACAAGTATAAAAACAAGCTTACAACCTTTCCTTTGGCAAATTATGTTGTGGACCCAGGTCCACCTTGCAAGGTGGACCTGGGTCCAAAACTACGTCGTTTTTGTCTTTTTTTTTTTTTTTTTTTTTTTTTTTTTTTTTTTTCTTTTTTTTAAATTTTTTTTTTTTTTTTTTTTTTTTTTTTTTTTTTTTTTTTTTTTTTTTTTTAATTTTAGTAAATATATTGCTGAATATAGAGTTGTCCAAAAATGTGTGAATGTAGAGGTTTCAAAGTGTGAATGTAGAGTATAGGAATCGTGAATGTACATTTATGATTGTGTGAATGTAGAGTTGCCCATAAATGTGTGAATGTAGAGGTTTCAAATTGTGAATATAGAGTATAGAAATCGTGAATGTAGAGTTATGCATGTGTGAATCTGTAATAGAGTTAAGAAGTTCTAACAACTTGTAGCCCTGTAATGTGTGAATGTGAAGTTATCAAGTTGTGAATATAAAGTATAAGACCTGTGGATATAGAGTTTTGAATGTGTGAATGCATAATAGTGGTAATATAGTTACTAAACATATAATCTTGTAATGTGTGAATGTAGAGTTTACAAAGTGTGAATGAAGAGTATAGTGTATGTGAATGTGGAGTTTACAAAGTGTGAATGTAGAGTATAGTGTATATGAATGTAGACCCAGGTCCACGGCATAACAATTGTACATGGCAACTTATTATGTAGATCCGAGTCCACCTTGCAAGGTGAAGTTGAGTCTAAAAATACACAATTTAAATATTAAATGTTTACAATTTTATATACTAATTATTCACAATTTAAATTGTGAACATTTAGTAGGTAAGTTGTGAGTATTCAATATATAAGTTGTGTATTTTGACCTGAGTCAATCTTGTAAGGTGGACCGCAGTCCATGGCATAACCGTCGTTCCTACATGAAACCAAACAAATGAAGTTGCTCTTATTTAAATCTCTATTTCCTTTTAGTTTATTTTTTTTTTTAAATGTTAACTTGCAAAGTTATGAGGCCTACTTCTTCGCGGGCCTAATGGTTTTTGGTCGGTAAATTATTGTGTGGATCATGTCCACACAGTGTTATATGGATTATAAAAGAAAAAGACATTTTTATTTTTAATATATAGAATATTAAAAATATAGTATTTGTATACTAAATACATATTATATAAAATAATATACTTTTAATAATATTTTTTAAATATAATATATATTTTTAATATATTTAAAATATATTATTCGTATACTAAACGTAAATTATTTCATAATATTATTCATACAGCTGATTGTTTTTGGTCCTAACCCCTTGAGGCAGGTTAGAATTGATTTGTGGGTTTTTGCCACATTGACATCCGGATACTTATGAGTGTGAATAAAAGAAAAAAATAAAAGAAAAAGTGAAGGTGTAGGTGTAAATGTGTAATGAAGAAATGTGTAGAATATTGTAGGAGAGGGAGAGTGGAACACTTGGCAACCTCATGCATCGTTAGTTGCATGCAAAAAGGTTGTTTGTCATCTTCTAGGACGGAGTAATCTATAAGGAAACATTCAATCAATATATGAATTAATATATGAAACATTTTCGTTCACAAATACAATTTTAGATAAAATTTGAGGGTATCCCTGCAAATACTTCCCCTAATTTGTTGCTTTTGTCTCCGGTCATCTCCTCACTCTGCTTATTCTTTCTTTCCTCACCGGCCGGAAAATCTCATCTTTTTTTCCGGCGAGGGCAGAACTCATAGTCTCTACACCTCAAAATCCATATTTATCCCCGGAAATGTCTGTAATTCCATCCAAGTCCCTATCACTGTCCCTCAAACCCTCCCGGTTCAACCCCAAACCTAAAATTCTCCTCAACGCAGTGAAAATGAGACCTTTCTGCTCTCGAAACTTCCGAGGCGGCGCGTTAGTGGCGGTTGCATGTTCTACTTCCTCGCCGCTGTTTGGGAAAGCCGGGTGGCACAGAAGAGAAGGGAATTTATCTCTGTTGTCGTTCGGAGAAAGCCGTAGAATTGTAGCGGTGGGGGTCGAAAAGAAGGTCGATGTTTCCCAAGTTTTGTCGGCATTGCTTCCCTTTGTTGTCGCGCTTACTTCCATTGCCGCCCTTTCTCAGCCTGCCACTTTTTCTTGGTATTTATGATTTCTCATTGATGCCATTTCAAAGTTTTCATTTTTGCTAGTAACTTTTCAATTTGATATGTTGTTGTTTATATGTATGAAAGGATTTCAAAGTTGGGAATTGTATAGTACCTTTTGGGTGCAGTTAGCCACTTACTATCCGAGAGTGCGCATAAGCCTGCCTTGTAACCCTCCCCGGGATCACAAGGAAGAAACACGCCACCACTACACGAGACTGTGCATTGAACAACCCGTGTTGTGATCCTAGTCGGGACCACAAGGAATTAAACCAGTCTAAGTTTCGATTCAAACTAGAAGGAAGAAACACGCCACCACTACACGAGATTGTGCACTGAACAACCCGTGTAGTGATCCTAGTCGGGACCACAAGGAATTAAACTAGTCTAGGTTTCGATTCAAACTAGAAGGAAGAAACACGCCACCACGAGAGTGTGCACTGAACAACCCGTGTTGTGATCCTAGTCGGGACCACAAGGAATTGAGAGTTGAACTTAGAATTTTGTAATTACTAAGCCAACATCCTTAACAACTTGGCTGGGGTTACATGTGTTAGTTGTAATTTATGTAGTACTGATTGAGGTGAAAAATTATGGGTTCTTTAGTTTAATACCTCCCCTTGAGCTCTCTAGCTGGTTGCATTCTCAATGGAAAGGTTTGGTGGATGCTATTTTCATTTTTGAAGTTTATGTGATTCTTGATTTTGTGTTAATGTAAGAGGAACTTGCAGGGTGTCAAAGGAATTGTATGCTCCTGCACTTGGGGGAATCATGTTGTCTATTGGAATCAGGCTTTCCATTGATGATTTTGCTCTAGCGTTTAAAAGGTTGTGATTTGCCAAACTTGTGACGTTTTTATGATGTTGAATATCGCAATGGATTGAATTTGTTTATCGAATTCTTTTTTACTTTGTTGGCTGCAGACCTGTGGCATTATCTGTTGGATTCATTGCACAATATATTGTAAAGCCCGTGCTTGGTGTGCTGGTGGCACGGGCGTTTGGGATGCCTAAAATGTTCTACGCTGGTTTTGTTCTCACGTCTTGTGTTGCCGGAGCTCAGTTATCGAGCTATGCGAGTTTCTTGAGCAAAAGCGATGTGGCCTTCAGTATACTGTTGACGAGCTCGACTACCATTGCGTCGGTTCTCATCACTCCACTGCTAACGGGCCTTCTCATTGGCTCTGTTGTTCCCATTGATGCGGTTGCCATGTCAAAGTCGATATTGCAGGTTGTTCTTGTGCCCGTTACTCTGGGATTAGCCCTGAACACCTACGCGAAACCGGTTGTCTCGGTTATTCAACCTGTAATGCCAGTCGTGGCAATGGTGTGCACATCGATGTGCATTGGCAGCCCTCTCGCCATAAACCGGGCTCAAATTCTCTCCACTGAAGGCGCAAAATTGCTCGGTCCTGTTTTGGCTTTTCACGCAGCGGCATTCACCTTAGGTTATTGGATTCCCAAATTTCCGATTTTTAGGTAATTGGGGATAAAAGATGAGAATGCATCATTTGCTTCAATCCACTTAATCTATAAGTTTTCTGGGGATTCACCTTAGGTTATTGGATTCCCAAATTTCTGATTTTTAGGTAATCGGGGATGAAAGACGAGAATGCATCATTTGTTTCAATCCACTTAATCTGTGCGTTTTCTCTCTGTTCTTGAATCTTTCTGCTAACATTTGTTACGGTGGCAGGTTTGATGAAGGAACGTGCAGGACAATCACGTTATGCACAGGGATGCAGAGCTCAACTTTGGCGGGGCTGCTCGCTACGCAGTTCCTCGGGAGCACTCAAGCCGTTCCTTCAGCATGCTCAGTCGTTGCGATGGCTATTATGGGCCTCTGTCTAGCCGCTTTCTGGGGAAGTGGATATCGTATCAGAGACTTGCCCGCTCTGCTAAATCGACACAAGCCCGGCCCCTTCGTCTTTCTGAACAGATCAATAACTAGTAAGCAGCATAACTTGTAGAGAAATCTGATGAACATGTTGGACAGCAATGACTAGTGTTTAGCCTGCAGAAGGTTGGTAATGGTGGGTGATCTGTGCATATTTGTCTTAGCCTGAGGTGTAATTTTGTTGTATAAATCATGTATGGTAGTATGAGTTTAGAAATCTGATGTATATTAGATTTACCAGATATGGCTTTGAATGCAACTTTTTTTTTTTTTTTGGATGACGAGGGAAATCCGCAGTAACTTTTTGAGGGTGTGCATTGCATAAATTCTGTTTCGGTTGTCTACCACTCAAACTAAAGTCAATAGGCTGTTTTCACAAGAGTTAGAATTTGAAATTTTGTAGTTCTTCTTAAGCTAAGAATTTAATTTTTTTGAGTGCTACTGACTCTGTTACAATGTAGTATATGTTCATAAACTACTTTCTCAACCTATGAAGCACAACGAGACAGCAACGCTGTGAGGTTCGAACCCACTCCCTTTCATATAGGGGTGCAACCGGATGCCACTAGACCACAAAGGCTAACAATTTAATTAACTTGTCTTAAATGCATCTTTTTCTTTGCACCATTGGGATTATGTGTATCGCTCATTTGGTTGATACTTTCACCTAATAGGATTTGGGCAGGGCTGGTTATGGTTATGGGCTGTTGGCTCCCATTGTGGAAGCCAGTTGTGTTTATACTCTTGGGCTCAGACAAGTTTAATTGAACTCATGATTGTTTTTTTTTTTTTTTTTGAAGAAATTGAACTCATGATTGTAAACCTTTTAATTTGCATTTGGTATCTTCAATATTGTGAGATTAATCTAGATTTGGTTCGAAATGCTTTTGCAGAGTTGAGTCTCATTCAACAAAACATAATTCAGAACTTTTTAATATGGTGCATCGCATAGCAGTGAAACGTTTCAATGTGAGAAAGCTAAATTCGCCTCTCCAAACCTCTGCAAGCTCCGCCCAACAGTACATATGAGTCAAGTCGTCAAATTGTTGGCATATTTCAAACACCACTCGTTATCATGCCAACAAAGTTCCAGTTAACCAAACAATACTGGAGTTTACAATTGACCTAGTGTATAATATATACTATTGGATAGTAGTCCTCGTCATCCCAAAATAAAGACATATCATTCTCAAAAATGCATAATTTAGCATGAAGCTTATGGGTTATGGTCAAACACAGCTGCTTGGGAATATATACTACTCCCCATCTGTCACAATGATTAATCAACTTTCATTATCTGGGAATTTAATGAGAAAACTAAATCCCTGATCTGAGCTTATTGCATATACATACCTCATTTAAGATTGATAGAATTAGTAATGTTGTCATATTGTAAGTGCTGAAAAGTTGTCTAATAGGATAAACATAAAACGTTTTATGTATATATATAAAAAAAAGGATAAACATAAAAGGTGAAAAATATTTGTTGCACTCGGATGTTGATTTTCCCATTATATAGATTGGGCTAGTGCTAGTGTAGGTGGGATTGCTTGCTCACAAGGGCAAGTAGTAGGGTCCCAAGAGGGCATAAAAAAAAAACTGTATAAACTGAACTCATGACCTTTCATTTAAATTTAGGCTCAAATAAGAAATTGAGGAATATATTTTATTTTGAAGCTATCCTATTAGAGGCAAATTATTGTATAAATCGTGGCCTACAGAGCTGTGTAGATTATGGTCTAAAATGATATTATTTTGATGTTTTAAAATATATTTTTTGCTTCGTGTACGCATTAAAATAATAAACATTCTGAGGTAAAATAATGTATTTTATGAGTTAGAATAATGTATTTTATATATTTTAGAATAATGAAATGTTTGGGATAAGATAATTTATTTTATGAGTTAGAATAATATACTTTGTGTGTTAGAATAATGTGTTTTATGAGTTAGAATAATGTATAATGTACTTTATGTCTTAGAATAATGAAATTTCTTGGGTAAGATAATATATTTTATGAGTTAGAATAAATTATTTTATGACTTAAAATAATATACTTTATGTGTTTTAGAGCGTGATCCACACAATTATGTGGACCACGGTCCACACAATAATATTGACATGGTCATATACAAAGATAATATATGCAGTAGTAGATCAAATTACAAATCATATTACATATTAAAAACTTTAACTACGTACTTAGATATTTTGATAAACAATGTGTAATGATGAGAGAGTCCAATTGTTTATATTTATAAGAGATTTTTAACATGGCAGTATAACACCAAAAAGGATAAAAATTTACTTGCCCTGTGATCCTGAGTAGTGAGTAAACCCTTGCCCTGTGATCCTAGCCGGCAAAGAACCACAAGGAGGTAAACCAGCCTATTTAATTTACTTTCTTTGATATCATGGAATGTGATTCTCATTGACCTAAACTTTTTTAATGTCAAAGACCGCATAAACATGAAAATAATTTCCTACCTTTTAAATTCCTAAAAAAGTTTAAACTTTTCTGGCTACTAAACATCTTCTAATTTTGAACTTCTCTTACACTCATATATTTTGAATTACTTATTTAAATATAAACATTAGATAATAAATTAGTCGTGCAATACATGTGTAAAATTAGTATATATATAGATAGATAGGGCGGCCGACAACGCAGAGATTAATGTGGTGGTACGTGAAAGTAGTCAATTCGAATGATTGACAAAAAAGTAATTGAACACATTGTTTGCTTTCCCTGGCCGGTCCCCAAGTCTTCTGTTCATCAACACACACATCTCTATCTCTCACAACCAATCCCTAATTAATTTCGTCTTCCAATTTTATTATACTTAAAAAAATAAATAAATAAACCAGCCACTATCTATGAGCTTGGGTAAACCCAGAAAGACACGGCAATAAATTTGGTTAAGAAAATATTGATAATAATTAAACTTATGACTTTTTAATACAGGATCATACTCCATTCAGTCAATTACCTGTTTCGAGTTTACATGTCATGACTCATGCATGACCATTTTAAGTTTACATAGCCTATAATCCTATAGTTTGGATGACACGAGGCTTATTAGAGGTGATAATTATGACAATTTATATTTTAACTTGGCAGAGTTACCCGCTTTAATATACGTATATTAAATTTTTATTTTATTTATTAAAATTTGTAAAAGGTCAAACAAAATGTGTCAAAATTAGATTATAAAAGTAAAAAAATATTGTTATTGAGCAACATAAGTCTATGATTTTATTTAGAATGTGATAAATTTTTGATTCGAGATATCTTTAGATGTACCAAGAAATAGAAAAATAAAATCATTCAACACTATATATTTTTTCCTTTTTAAATAAATTCAAAATATCATATAATCCATAATATTTATTTGGAAAAAAGGCTAAGCTGCATTGGTGCTGGTTACACTAAATACAATTCAAAAAACTTTGGTGCTGTATTGGCTGTAACATAGACAATGTGGGGACAATATCTGATTTCACCAATGGGTAAATTTTGCGCATTTGTAATATATAGAATAGGACACAAATTCACATTAGAGGTAAATATACATGTGTGTGTATGATAAACTCGATCGAAAGTATATTGACAAAAATTGAATCCATTACCTTTTGGTACGAGAATTATGCTCTCCTCACTCAATCTATCCCCTCTCTTAGAACAAATCAATCGATTTAAATGAGCAAAAAATTATTCTATTTTTTCTATTTTTCTTATCCTGTTTAAACTCATCCATAAAAATTCTCATTCACCATCTACGTACAGTTGTACCTATAGCGGTGATTGTGATCAAGATGAAATGCCAAATATTTAAGCAATATGTGTGTGTATATGTATGTTATTATATGTATATATATACACACATAGGCACATAGCTAGTCACATACATATATATCTCAAAATCAAAGTGCATATGATGCATGTCATAAATCAAGAAAAATCAAGAGACTAATGTCATGTGTGTTCGATCTTCCCATCAAATCAGAATCTGATTTCTTTGCTTGTTTTCGTATGGAGACTTGCAATCCAAATGATTGTTTGCAGATCAATTAAGCATCATTCAGCAACCCTTTTAACACATCATATATATCATATATCATATTCATATATACAGTGTGTATACACACACACATATATACACAATATGTATATACAAATGAGTATACAATGTATTTTTTAAAAATTCAACATACACTAAATTGTACACTTCTACATGTACAAGGTGTCCAACCCAAATCCAAACCTCTAATAATGTTCGTGACAAAAATCAAATTCTTACTCTACCATTGGAATCAAGCTTTAATCATATCGACACTTCTTCTAATCCACTAAACTAATGTGCCGAGACAAATAATTAGGGTACATACCTTTTTGGAGGAACTACAATATCTTATATTCGAAGTTGTTCATGAAGTTCAATTTTATTTAACTTGATGATGACAAAAATTTTATCAACTATGTCATTCTTAAAAAGTAAACACTCACTACTATGCCAAAAGTTATAATTAGTAGTAAAAGATGTAATTTATTTCCTTATACTTACGCAACACCTAGTACGTGCTGCATTTTAATTGTTGGATGCTAGACTTGACCTTTGGGTGTAGCTTAGGGTTTCTACCGTCGATCCCCTCGCTGAATTGTAGGCACTTCTACTGGGTAGGACAGCTGGTTGCTCCATACTCAAAGCCAATGATCATATTGAATTCTTGACTTTTAATTTAGTTAAAAATGAATAAGTCACTTCCATTCAACCACACCCCAGGTTATTAACGTTGATGGTTGAAGACATAATGTGATTGAAAATTTAAGGTCGGATTTACTTTATTGTTTTCTATTTCTCTAAGTTTTTTTTTTTCAAGCGCATAAACAATTTCTTTATCTAACTTTTAATTTCTCTAAAAAAAATCAAAAATTATTTTTTCATCAGCAAATGCACCCTAAGATTTTAAACGCAGGATAGCTAGCTAGCTATCTATATGACTTTACACGTGAAAGAGCTAGTGTCATGTATACACTTGTTGCTAATCCCTTCATCACATTTCAATTGTCCTATATATGCATTTTCTTTTAGTGGTGAAATTGATTATATTTCTTTAAATTAAATTTATAAAAAAACATAAATAATATAATTATGTACTGTATATAATATTATTCATTAACTATATATAAATTACTTATTTTAAAAGAGTGAAAAAATAGCACAATAATAATTTGAAAATTTCTGAGCTAAAAATACCCATTATTTGAAAAATATAGAAAAATTAAAGTAAATAATTTAACCCCAACAACATAAATATGAAAATTTTCTAGCAATTCAAAGTGTTTAAGGTTGTGTTTGCTGTATAAGATTCCTATTTGTATGGATCAGAAAATGAAATTAAGATTCTTTTCCAGAAGGAATCTTTGACAGCTCTCCAGTTGTATGGGACTTTAATTTGTTCTTTTCTAAATACATTTTTTTATTGGTAATCTTATAATTAAACATTTAAATATATTATATGAAGAAGTGCTTGTCAAGATTACAAAATAATATTTAAAAAAAAATATTTTTACAACAGCATAATTATTATGCCTTCTAATTGTATATATTATCCAGTTGATAGCACATGTTTTCCAATGAACCAAACATCATTAATTAATCTAATCCCAATGTCAATATTCTTCCTAATTCCTTTGTATATTTCTCAATAATCCCTATAAAAATTTAGAATACCCAAAATACTCAAAATCTTTTGATCGAGCACTATAGATTTTCTCAATCAATTCTTAGATGCATCAAATTATAAAATATATAAAAATTCAAAAGACCCAAAATCTTGTGATTGTGCATTATAGATTATATATCTCAACTCTTGAATGTTCTAAGTTATAAAATAAATAAAATTTTAAAATGTCTAAAATATTAAGATCGCACCTTATAAATTATATATCTCGACTCTTGGATGTATCAAATTATAAAATACATAAAAAAAAAAATTAAATTTCCTAAGATCTTGAGATCGAGCACTATAGATTACCTGATTCCGGAATTCCAAAAAAACATTAAAAAAATAAATCAAAACCCTTCTTTCTTGCTTATCAGCAAAAGAAAGAAAGAGAAAGAGAGATGAAGAGGAGAGAGCTGAGTAGTTTCTCATATATGGTAGAATTTAAAGCAATTCTGTACAGATGAAATTGAAAATGAAACTAAAAACAATTTTTCATCAACACAAATTATATATATAAATATGCCGCATATATATAATTACAGTGGTATTATTTCCTCCATTTTAATTTCTTAATAATAATAATATTGCTTAATTACCCCTGAGACATAAGCACACATATATAATTATATATTTATAATATTTTAATTGATATTTTGTTTTGGTTTAGGTTGAGAAAAGATCGGCAATGTTTCTCATGATTTCTACCTGCGACGAAAGGCACTTTATGTAATGCGCAGTTTCATCCAGCAAACAGCTCAAATCCATAGCTTTCCCGCCGGGGACAAGTTTCCGGAGCTCTTTAGCCTTGTCGGAATCCAAACGACCACCTCGTACGTCGTTTCTCGATCTCCTCGCACGGCTCGGCGGCGGCTTCGGCTTGCGGCTACTCCTCTGAGCCGCCGGAATTCGGCGCAGGGAGGCGCGGGACCGGATCCTCCAGAGCACGGCGCGGCTCCAGGCGCGCCGCGGCCCGACGGCGGCGGCCATGGAGGCGTAGGCGGCGAGCTTTATCTTCCGGCTCCGTCTGCGGCGCGCCTGCGCCGCGGAGCCGGGGTTTGCGCCGCCGCCGTGGTCGGCGGCGTTGATGTTTTGCAGTGCCCGGAGAAAGGTTCCGGCGAAACGGGTTTTCACGGCGGCGCGCTTTAAGGGTAATTGGTGAGGAGAAGACGCCATGGCCGGAGCTTGAGCTTAGCAATTAATGGTTTTGGGGTTTTTAGGGTTTGAATTGGTAGAGAGATATATATAAAGAAGAGAGAGAGAGAGATGGGCAAAAACAGATAAAAAGATCTTGTTCTGACAAGAAGGGGGCCGGCGAGGACAAAAGCAAAAAACCTCAGTTTCTGACAACTTCTGACACAGGATCTACTTATATAAAACATACACACATGTTCTGATGTTCTGTAGAGAGAGAAGAGAGAGAGAGGAGAGAGAGATTTCAATTCAAGAATCAAACGTGTACATGAATGGAATGAGGAAAAAGGAGAGAATATAAGAGAGAAAAGAGAAGCCGCAAAGGATTGAAAATGGGAGAGATTAGACGATGGGTAAGGGTGGATATATGGTTGGGAGGGAGTGGGGTGGGTGGGTTGGCTCTTTGAGAATTGTGTGCTTAATAATTACTATTGTATAAGTAAAACAAAGTAGTAGGTTCTGAAACGGGTGGTAGAGTGTATGAAGTTATGTATTTATAGACTATTATACACTATATGTATATGAATATAATATCAAATGTTTATTATTCCGTATTTATTTTGAGTGATAAGGACTATATGAGATGTATATTTTGTATACTTTATGTTATAACGCACAAACTATACACGAGAGGTAAAACGCACTAGGGAAACCTATGCAACTTATTTGACGATGTAAGTCTTGGTAAGAGCTAAACACATGACCTCAAGGTGTATGTGCATCGTCTGTACTTTGTAATAGCCTACAAGCTATACATGAGAGATAAACAACACTGGAAAGATAATCTATGCGACAAGCTCGACCGAGATGGTGTTAACAAGAACCGACCGTCACATATGACTATATGAGAATAATTATTTATTTGAGCCCGCATGGGAAACTCAATTGGTCACAAGGGTAAAGTTTGAGAAGAAAAGACCAAGGATCAAGTCTCACCAGCAGCCGCGTGAGAACAACCTCTCAAAGTGAGGGGTTCCTTGTGCGCAGTAAATGTTTAGCCTCTTTGTTAAGAAGAGGAATGGTATACATTTAAACTACTCTTTGTTAAGAAGAGGAATGGTATACATTTAAACTATTAGAATTGGATATAATATATTTTAACTCAGTTATAGATACATCGGGTGCTATTCAATTTGGTCATAAGTTCTTGAACTCTTACATTGATAAAGTTAAATGTTAATTCAATTAGTCGATCTAATAATTCAAATTAAAGTAGACCATGTGGATCGGCGCGGTCTAAGAGATCAGCATTTTGCAAGATTGAATCGATCAAGTGCAGTTAATTGGAAGAAAATCATTCTAAACTGAACTAAACCTAGAAACGTTGCCGTCCACTTGCTACTAATTATCATGACACTAGTGCCGAACCTTAATATAAATAGAGCATCTCTCTTGTATCTCAAATCATCTTCCACTTCATATCATAATTTATAGCTTAGCTTGTATGTACATACCAATCTATTATCTCTCCACACTTGTGAAATACATTATACAAGAACTACTAGGTAAAGAAATACATACATTATATTTTGTATTGGTATAGAGATAGAGAAAGGGGAGAGAGAGAGAGAGGTGTTTTTGTGGTGTGGGCCTAGAAAAGGGCCAACCACCATATGATCGCACATGCATCCGCATACCCTACCCTACCCCCCCTCCATCCCACTTGCCTCCTTTTCCCCTTTTCTTTTAATTTCCTCCATTTTTGTGTTAAGTTCCATTATTGCCTACTATACCTAAGCTATATATTTTGTCCACCCTTCACAACGTTTTCCATTCTGTCCCCTTTTCCTTCTTCCCATAAATCTGCACCCTAAGCTTCCTCGTACGTACCCAAACCACGGCGGCGCTTCCACATCCCCACCAAAACCCAAAACCCCATTATAGAGAGAGAGATAGAGAAAGAGAATGAATGTTTGAGTTACTTAAGTTGTGGGTGGAGAAAGTTAAAAGATTACTGTTGATTAAAACATGGGAACAATAGAGATGGGGAATTCAAGAATGTCGGTCGAAACTTGATGATGAAGATTGACTTTTTGTGGGAGTGGGCAGTTTATTTTTATTTTTTAGGGGGTGGGATTAACGTTTGTTATCCTTAAATCATTGTTTAAAAATGCTTAATGAAGCTTCTATTCCTATTAATGACGCTATAAATAATAATTAAATAATGGCTACCGGCACAACCACCAGTATCATGCTAAAGATAATGCTGGTGAAAACCGACCTTAGTAAATTTTTTATTAAACAAATACTTAAGTCATCGTAGTTTCGTCGAATTAATCACAAGTTCACATGACCGTCTTTAGAGCCACTGCAATCTACATATGTAAATTGCAAGTCGTGCAATCAGTGCACCGATCATATATACCTTAATTTTTGTATGCATACAAGAGATCTAATCCACACCTTCCATCATCCTGAACATTTTTCCTATTCGTGTTTTTAGTGGAATTCAAACTTCACACTGTCGCCTTCAGTCGTGACATCAAGTCAGACGACAAATCACTACGCTAAGCCCTAGATGACACCATAGTAATTTCTTGCTTAGGACATGCATTGCACTTTAAAGTTAGAAGTGGAGTAAGTGGTAAGTCAAATAAGACTCTCTTATATGGCGTAGCTAGGAGCCTTAGAGAAATTTCTTGCTCGAGATATGTGTCGCACTAAAACTTTAATATTAAAAACAAAGAAAGTGTCAATTATGTCGGTTGATAGCACGCCCTTGAGAGCACAAGATGAGACTTAGGAACACGAAACTTCAATATTGAAGTAATGGAGTAAATGTTGAGTCAGGTAGTACTCTCTAACTTACGGGGACATGATAACTCTTATTTAGAAAATCTCCTGTTTGGGACACGAATCATACCAAAATTTCAATATTAGGAGTGAAGCAAGTGTCAAGTCAAATAATGTTCTCTTGGCACGATCATCCATAAAAGGAAAGCAATTAATTTCAGCCGTACTAAATTTATAACACTTTTTACATTTACAAAAAATCTTTCACTCGAACATAATCAAAGAGTCTTTGCAGAAACAATATTTTTAACTATCATTATTTTTCTTCGTTATTAGTGTTTAGTTCTAGCACCCAAAATTCATTACCCAACATATGTATATCATTATTATCTTTATAAATTAAGTTGTATTATTGGCTAGCTAAAAGAACATTAAAGAAAAAAAAAAAAGAAAAAGGAAAAGAGAGATATGTGGCCGGGGAGAAACGAAGGAGAAAGAAGACAGTGATTAAAGGTTGGTGAAGACAAATGATGAAATAATCTTGAAATTTACATTAAAAAAAAAACCCACAACAAAAAAAGAAACAGAAAACCAGGTGCTAACTAACACAAC
>CM008337.1:8887711-8905363 GCA_002525835.2 Ipomoea batatas | reverse complement strand
TATATATATAGATGTTATATTAAATGTTCAATGTGTTAGGTCTTTATCAAACCTCTCCACTTAGAGACTTAGGTCCACTTGGTCAAATTAATGGCCAAAGTTTAATCATTTGGTGAGGTCTCTTTAAACTTAAATTAACTAAGATTTTTCTAAAACTAATTTTTAAAATATTGATTCATGATAATCATATCATTACCCCAAATTATATTGCACAACAAATCTTAATCCAAAATGATGTCGTTCTATATTAAGTGTCAATTAGTACATCATGTGTAATAATATTATGTTCATAATATTTGTTCTATTGGTTCATAAACCTAAATCTTAATGTACATAAACTCTAAACTACATGTACAATATATATATTTCTATTCACTCTATAGTATATATAATAGCTAGGTTAATAATGTTGCTTCTATTGCATGTACATATATAAAAGCAACTCTTAATGTACATAAACATTATACCACATACATGCGTATCATGTTTAATAACATTTATTCTATACTATATTCATAATATTTGTTCTATATGATCATAAATCTAAACCTTAATGTACATAAATACTAAACTGCAAGTACATCATATCTATATTTATTCACTATAAAGTAGATTTATGATGTCCTTCTATATATTTATAAAAACAAAGCTTAATGCACATAAAATTACATTATATGTACATCTTGTTTAATAACATTCATCATGTACTATGTTTATAATATTTGTTATATATGATCATAAACATAAACCTTAATGACACTAAGCACTAAATGTAGGTACATCATATCAATTTTCGTTCGCTTTGTAGTAAATTCATAATGTTTCTTCTATATGTTCATAAAAATAAAGCTTTATGTACATGAATATTAATCTAAAGTAATGACTTTATGTATCTATAGATCATATTTAATATATATATATATATATATATATATATATATATAAGTGTCATTTAAGAGATCTCATTTTGACCTTTTTAATGATATATTTTTAATGCATTAATTTTATATGTATAAAAACAAAATAAGAAAAAGTAGGAATACATTGAATGCATGTTGCTACATGCATCATGGTCTACGAGATAACTATTGAATTATTACAAAGGCTCCCAGGACTTGAACCCAGACTTTTGGTTAATTTAGAAAAAACTCAAGTAATCTCATCAACAATCCATGAATTATGAGACTATGTGATTGATTCAAAACTTATTTATGAAAAGGATGAGTTTCTTGTGAGACCGTCTCATGGATCCTTAATCGTGAGACAGATTGGGTCAAGATGAAAATGTAATACTTATGTTGGAAAATGTAATACTAATTAAGAATAATTTTTTTTTTTAATTTATAATGGAAAGTGTAATACTTTTGATGAAAAATGTAATACTTTTAAATTAAAATGTAATATTAGAAGATCAACAATTTTGAAGCAAAGAAAAAAACGTAGTAGCATTTTGATAATTATCTCAAATGTAATACTTTTAAATTAAAATGCAATATTAGAATATCAACAATTTTGAAGCAAGAAAAAAACGTAGTAGCATTTTGATATATAATTATCTCAAATTTTGAGTACATTCCCCAACAATATCAAGTGCATTATATTCTTTAATATATCTAACAAGTGAAACTTTCTTGAGTGCACCTTATATACAATAAAATGCACTTATAGTTTGGTACTTGTACATGTCAAAAAATGCATTTGGTAGTGTTAAAAAGTGCGCTCTTGCACATATGTACCTGACACCCAAGTGCGCTCTTGTACATCTGAAAAGTGAAGGTAAAAAGTCTTGAGATTTAATGGAAGAAATTGACTCTTTGTGCTTCATTTGGTTGAGAACGTAGCAATGAACAAATACTACATTATAACAGAGTCAATAGTATTAAAAAAAAATGGGAGAAATTATCCCCATAATTTCTGGATTATGCTGGATGCAATTAAGAGGCTGCAGTGCCAATTGGCATACTACATATATATTGAGCTTAATTCATGGTATTGAACATATATGCATGTGGCCATGTGGAGGATATATGATTTGGTATAAGTAATAATCCCAAATAGAATTGTCGCAGAGATGAAGAATGAAGCAAGTTGCGGCTGGGAATCTGAACTGATTGGCAATTATTTGTCCTTTAATTTACACAAGAAAAGTTCCAATATAAGTATAAACTGATGAAAAAATAACAAAATAAAGTTGGTGCTTTTCTTGGTTTTTGTCCTGCAAAGTGTATGCAAACTGTCACTTGATTACGACATTCCAAGCATAACAAATCTTCATCTGCACACATTATCTCTATTTTTCTTTAATCTGTACCAATTCGTAATGAATAAGTACCATCCATATATAGTGCGGCTTTTCAAATATCCTACCTATCCTAGCAACAAATCAATAATTATCTAGATTAATTTTACAAGAGTTTATATATGTATATGTCCAAAAATTTAAACTAACCAAGCACAAGTATTTATTAGACACGTACATAAGAAAGGAATGAATGTCCAAACAAGTCTTAAGAGGAATAAGGGAAAGTTAGTTGATTGGTGAGCTAAGCGTACGGAGCAATTGATGAAATAATTGGGAGTTGCAATGATTAGTTTTAACTTTTAACCATATTGTGAGAACAAATCTATACACATAGATTTTTAATTTGTATCAATGAAAGTCTTCTTTAATTAATTTGAATGAAGGAAATTCAAATTAAAATAGGAATAAGGTTCAAATTGATCACTAAACGAAACGTGAAAGTACAATTTGGTCATTGAACGAAAAAAAAGTGTAACTAAATCATTCAACACTCCAAATGTATGTAATTTCATCTGATAGCAGGTTAACACTCTATCTAACAGGTTGCATGTTGACATGGAAAATGACTTGATATTTTCTTTTTAAATTTCCTTTTCATTTTTTTTTGAAAACCCTTTTCTTGCATAAAATACGTTGTAGTGCGCACCTGGTCCTTTCATTTCTTTCTTTACTCTTTCTTCCACCATGTACTAGGCAAATTAGGCAAACTAAGCTTCAATCATTCTTTCAAAAAAAAAAAAGAAGCTAAATCAGAAATCTCCAAATCAACTGTGAAATTCTCAATTCACACCTGAAATCCATATTTGGTTCGCTGTTGTTTCGTGGTTTCATCACATTGAAGTTTATTAGTTCGTAGCTTCATCAATTTGCATTTTCAATTTCTTATAACCCGTTTGGTTCACTGAAAAATATTTGAAAGGTATATATGTTCATACAAAAGAACTAGGTACTGCAGCAAATTGTTTTGCAAATTATAATGATTGGAAGTGCACTGGGAAGAGATGTTTTAGCACCAAAGTAGTGTTTGGTCCACCTTTTGCTTAATTAGTTTAGCTCCAAAGTAATGCACTGCGAAGGGGATCCTGTTTCATTCTATTTATTAATTTCTTAATTATTATATAAAATTATAAACTGAATATATATCTCTAAAAAAACTGAATATATATTATAGTAGATTTTATGCTTGAAAAGGGTTTTCAAAAATAAAAGAAGAAATGAAAAGTAAATTTTAAAATAAAAATGTCAAATCATCATCCACGTCAACACGCAACCTGCTAGATGATGTGTTAACCTGCTATCAGATATTGCATATATTTAGAGTGTTAATTGGCCTAATTGCACCTTCTTCTTCTTCTTCTTCTTCTTTTTTTGTTCAATGGCCAAATTGCACTTTCATGTTTACTAATTTGAACCTTATTCCATTAAAATAACTATTCAGATGTTAGTTTTAATTTGGTGTAACGTCACAATTATCCACTAGAAAAGTTAAAAAAAAAAGAAAGAAAGATAGAACATCAAATACGATAGAGTTGGTACAAAAGACCTATTTCTTCACCGAGTAATCTCAAACAAATTTTACTTGCCTTTGGTGGTCGAGGTAAAATATTCGTTTAGAATCAAAAGTAAAATGTATTGTTATTAATTAAAATAGTTTGAATACAAAATAATTTAAATGCAAAAATCAAAATATAATATTCAATAGTCATGACAAACTATAAAATAATATATATAGGTTCTCTCATATTTTGAGATCATTATAAAGAACATGCCATCTCTCATTCAATACACTATTAAATTTTTATTTTTAATTTTCAAAATACGGCACTAAGCAATGCAATCATTTAACAAATCATCACACATTTGATTGCGTAATGAAGTGTTGCTAATCTTCATAGCAAAGAATGATCTTTCCACACTAGCAATCCAACTAGTAAGATCAAAATCAATTTTTACAGATAAATATATACACTAATGTGTAATCCAAATCTCTTCCCATCTCCACCGCATTTTAGAGCTAGCTCATTAATAGCAATAAATATAGAGAAATTAGGATCAAAAGTGAATAAAAATTCCTACCATTTACCTTCTTTAATTTGTTTTTAAAGTATGTTAGAATTTGGAGGTGTTTAGCAATTAGCTAATAATAGCTATTTATGTTAGTTGATAACTGATTGTGATAGTTGCTTTGATCATCTGATAGTATTGGCGATTTTTATAAAAGTGTTTAGTAAATTAATTGATTACAACTGATTACATGTAAAATAACATATGAAAACATCAATTTATTGTTTAATTTATTTAATTAATTAATCTAAAATTATTTTATATTTGATATAAATTTATAAAAATACTCTGTAATATTTATTTAAAAAAAATATGGGAGCCTATAAAGCAAGCTCCTTTATTTTTCTACATTTCCCACCTATCAGATCGGTAGGAAATGTAGAATGGAGCCTTGAGGCTCCCTAGCACTCCTCTTTAATTAGGAGTCTCAATCCCATAAAAATTTAGTTCAATTTTTTTTTTTTAAATTTGATTTCTTTAAAACTCTATTCTCAAAACGCTGTTACAAGTAACTTTTTGCAATTAACTTGGTCAATTTAGGCATTTATTAGTATACTAGAAAAAATAATTCTATCCTATAGATAGTTGATAAGCAATTCCTACATTATCAAATAATGTGTGAAGTTTGTGATTCCCCCACCAAAAGTCATATTGAATTTCTTTCAAAAACTCATTCAACTAAAAATAATGGGAATTGAAAAAAAAAAAAAAGAGCAAAAAACTCAAACATCATATAATGGAACTTACTTAGCTAGATACCACCTCAGAATATAAATATTGTAATAATTTGGCATAAGAAAAAACTACAGCCACTAGTGCTTCACAAAACAACATGTTTAGCATTATATATACATGGAAATGTTTTATAATCTTATCTTAGCTTGCAATTGATTACCAGGCCACCAATCAAAATTTATGGGACTTTTCCCTAAATTGATTTCTTAATAAGCACCATAGTATCAAAGTCAATCCATCATGTCAATTGTCAAGTACCATTTAGCAATGGAGCATGAGTATATATAAAACAAAGTCTCAAATAGTTATAGAAATACTCTCACAATCACAATCAATCAAGTCATGTTCATTGATATGATAAGTCTTAGCTTGTGTAGTGTGTGTGTGTATATATAAAAAAAAAGTTGTAGAGTATTTTTTAGATTTCTATACATACAAAAAAAATTAATATAATAGTTTACACAATTTGTACAGACCTAGGTACATTTGTACTAAAAATATCTTCTTTATTTAGACTTTTTCAAATAAGACAATTTTGATGTGTAGTGTTACTTATTAAAATTTTATACAATCTTACACTATTAAATGGTACTCAATTCCAAGTTGACCAATTTATTATTAACAACAAATGAATTAAATATGATTGTTAATCATGAACCGGCTAAATATAATACGAATATATATATATATTTTTAGTACTACTGACTCGGTTACAATGTAGTATCTGTTCATAGCTACTTTCTCAACCTAATGAAACACAAAGAATCAACAGTTGCCTCCACTGAGACTCAAACCCACTCCTATCATCATGTGGGAGTATTAACCGAGACACCGAATGCCATTAAACCACAAGGTCTTTGGCATAATACGAATATTAAATACAAATCAATCAAATAATAAGATTTAATAAAAAAAATGTATAGTGCTAGTAGGATTTTAGTTGAAATGATAGTGGGGTCCACATGCACCACCACTCTTAATTAGTAGATTTATATATATGGATAGTGTTGGAGAAAACACGCTTAGTAGGGCTAAATCAAATCAATAATTATTCCAATTCCCAAATGTGTGGTTAATTGAACTTAAACGTAATCCAAATAAAGCCAATGTCTTAGTGCTCTCCGGGTTTTAGACTTCATTTTGGTTCTCCACTAATGCCTACCTATGAAAATGATTGTACGTTCCATCACCCTCACCCGTGCCATTTCAATTTGCTTCTCTAGAAGTTGCATTATAGAATTAACAAAATTGTTGTCATCCCTAATTAAAATTCACTACTTCACGTCGTGACATTAATTAAAAAAGTTTTTTTTTTAATAAAGTTTGTGTGGGACTGTTTTACCGTGAGACATAAAATACTTTTTAGTTAAAATATAATATTTTGTATACGTGTATATAAAAGTATTACATGTTAACTAAAAAGTATTCGGTCACGCTTGTGTGAGACCGTCCCACGGATCTTTATCCATGAGACGGGTCATGTCAATATAAAATGTAATACTTTATTAATAATTTAGTATTGCATTTAGTGGTATAAGTATTACATTTAATCTTGACCCGACTCATCTCACGAATAAAGATCTATGAGACAGTCTCACACAAATTTTTGTTAAAAATATTATACATCTGATGTGAGATGAATAAAGATGATCTCACACCTACAAGACTTAAACTTTTGTTAAGAGTTAATTTAATTTTTTTGGTCCTAGATTTATTGGTGACAGTCCATTTTTTGTCTTTTTTTTTTTATCAGAAAATTCACATTTGGTCCTTGTATTATTATGACATGATCATTTTTGGTCTTCCGTCAATAAAATCATTGAAATATCGTTAAATACAAAGACATTACGATTATTTTTATACAAAGAGAGTTGAATCTGCTATATTTTTATGTTTATTTTTTGAAAAATTTCGTAATTGAAGACCAAAATGTCTTTGTATTATATTTAACGGCACTAAAACTGTTTTATTAATAAAGGACTAATAATCCTTTAAAAAAAAAGAAATAAAGGACTAATAATGGTCATGCCACGATAATACTATGACCAAATGCAATGTTCTAATAACAAATAACTAAAAATAGACTATCACCTACAAATCTAAGATAAAAAATGAAATTAACTCTTTTTTAATTTTTTTTATAACTACTCATGAATGGATCGATCCTACCATGGGTTAATAAAGAATCTACGTCAATTTATAAAATTAAATATATAAAGTGTATAAAATGCTTTAAATTTATTTATTTTTAATGATCAATATCTTTTCTCAAATATATTGACAACAGTATTTTGATGCAAATTAACATCTAAGATGTTAGTGCTGTGGAGAAAATTTAATTTTACACTCGTTCTAATAAAAATTTATTGATATTAATTATATATATGACTTTGAATATTAACGAAAATGCAGAAAATTTGGAGATTTTGGAGCTCGATTTTCAAATTCAACCATAGGTAGATATGAAAGAGAATAAATTATGCAATTCAATATCTATCTATCTAATCTTTTCATTATTTCCTTGTGATATTGATAAAGAAAATGCTACAAAGACTCCAGGAAGTTTACACTCCAACAAGTTGAACAAACTTATTAAGTATATGATGACAAAATTAACCACTTGTATCCTTAAGGATATGATTTGAAAACTAAAGGTGAAATTATCATCTCAAGTAAACAATTGGTATATGAGTTATTTCTGGCGGTGGTCTCTTGTCTTTGGTGGCAATTTCAAGTTTAGTCTCAGACTATTGTTTTTGTGATAATACCCTAGACTATCATATTTTGGACATTTTTAGTTATTCTGATGACTTTTCTTGTGACACCGTATTTTATGCAACGGTATTTTCATCTCTTCAATTTTTATTTTTTTATTTTTGTTTTCTCAATGAGTTAATTCCAATGGAGGTTCCCTGTCTCTTATAGCAATTCCAAATTTTGTCCCAAACAATCATTTTTTCCATTTAACAACCCAGCCTATCATATTTTGGGACACTTTTTGTGCTTCTGATGATGTTTTCATGTGAATCTCTAATTAAGGCAAGGATTTTTTTTCTTCAAAATTCTCTTGATTTCTAGACCAATTTTTTTTTCTTTCCATTTCCAATTTTCATCTATTCAGTCGTGGATTGCACAATCTCCTCCGCTGGATCTTGTCTCCATCTCCTTCAACCCGACCCCAAATCGTCTTTCGTCAATGGCGATACCGAGTAAGTGAGGACCTTCGGGTGTGGGAGAATAATTTTCCAACGCAGTTGGAAAGCTCAGGATGTCATCACCCGATTGGTTTCAGTCTGTCCACTATTTTTTTATTCTATGATTCTATGAATCATCTACTATAGTTGTAGAACAAAGAAAAAAAGGAAAAGAAAAAAAAAGCCTCTTCTTTGTTATCGGGAAATACCCTATCCCTTGTCCTTTCCTAAAATAGGGTTTCGCAAGAAAAAAGAAGTCATCAAAAGGACTAAAAGTGTCTAAAATATGATAGTATGTGTGCTAAATACCAAAAATGATTATTTGATACTAAATTTGGAAATGCCACTAATGACAAGAGACATCCGTTGAAATTAACTCACTGGGAAAAAATATTGAAGAGATGAAAACACCCATACCTAAAATAAGGGTTTCCTCGGAAAAGTCATCGAAATGAACTAAAGTGTCTAGAATATGACAATCTGGAGTGTTAAGTGGTAAAAATGGTAGGCTGGGACTAAATTTGGAGTTGCTACCAAAGACAAAGGACCTCTGCTCAAATTAACTCATTGGTATATGAAAGAGACGATAAATGAGTTTTATGTACAATTGTCGTTATAGTTGAAAAATGACAAATAAGAGTAGGTGAATTAATTTATTAAAAAATTGTGTCTAATACAATCAACATGTTGCAATTGGAAATGAATGCAAGATGATGTTGTTAGACATGTACCAATTGTAGATATATATGTGAGAGAGAGAGAGAGAGTGTGTGTGTGATACATGTGATAATCTAATCTCATATAAAAAATAATAAGATTGAGGGTACCTCTAACCAAGTTGATACCTACATTGTAAGATTACCCATAACTGCAAAGGATTTAAAATTCTTATCTAACATTTACCTTCCTTTGCAATTAGATGGTGCAATATGGATTGTAACAAGAGTAGTGAGAGGACCGTGCTTAAATATCTTACGTGAAAGATTGTCAATCTTGAATGCAGGTGATAACCTATCTGGTTCCTACTTTGTTTTTAAAAAAAATTAACCATCTGTATTTACTACTGTACTAGAAACATAATAAATAACAAAAATAGTGCAGGAAATATAAATGGAACCAGGATATGTTTACGCAGTTCGGAACACTTCTCCTATGTCTACGAGGCCACACAAAGGTGAAACCCAACTCCACTAGATGATGAAAGATGTTACAAGGTTCACCAGATATCCATCCACAATGATGGTCTAATCTTTAACACCTACAAACATCACCATCTCCTGAGTTGGTAGTGTGTCAACTTCTTCAGCTTTCCCGGGCTAATCAACAAGCCTTCCACTTGATGTAGTAAATAGGACCACAGCACACAACTAGTCTAAGTAGCCATATTACACTGATCTTGACTCTGTATTAATGTAACAAACTATACATATTAAAACAGTAGGCTAAGGCTGAAACAGTAGAGCTCAATATTAAAACACCAGGGAACTTAGCAATCTTTTGTACGAAATCAACAATTGAATCTCTGAAGCTTCAGCTCTATTTATACTTGAAGTCCTGACCACTTTTCCTGTATTTGATCTCCTCAATTCAAGGTAACTCACTCAATTACATCTCCCCTTGATATTCTCATCTCAAACATTTTTGTTTGAATAAATTTAAACCACTCATCCCATGCATTTAAATCATTCATGCATTAGATAAACCTTAGGCATAATTAATTAAACTAACCAATTAAAACTACCTAATTGATTAACAAATAAATTGCTAATATGAAATCTATACATTAATTTTCCTAACAATCTCCTCCTTTGGCAATTATTTGTCAAAACTAAACACATGCTTTCTTAAGGCACCAAAAGATAACAATCAATCAAAAAAAATAATTTCATTAAGGTGTGCCCTAAGATATGTTGTGTTAACATGCAATGCTATTACAAACAAGGAATTAATTATGCCAAGATATTTTCAGAAAGCATCATTCACCAATCAAGAACCAACTATGCAGCCAATTTAAAGAAAAATATTCCAATAGCAAAATAATCCAATAATCCAAAAATGAGCTAGCATTGTTTACCATTGTTCACCAACTAAATAAAATAAACAATATCACCATATTACCGAGCTTTGCATGCCCCCCCTCAACAAATTCTCCCCGTTTTTGCTATAATTGAGAAAGGGTTGTGTAAGTGATCATCTAGTAGGAGCAGAATCTGGTTCCCCATCATTAGCTTCAAATGAGTGTAAGAGCTCCTTATCTTCCAATAGTACCTTCTCCATTTGTGCAATAGTAGACTTCAAACCTGCTAGAATAGCTTGAGAAGAATGCACATGAACACGAACAACATCAATATTTATACTCACACGAGGAGATATAGTAGGAATAGAGATGCCTTCAGTCACAACAACAGTACGTAAAGCAGAACAATCATCATTCATTACGATATCAACCAATCAAGTAGAGATTATTTCATCCATGCGTCTTCATCTTCCAAATTAATACCCATTCAATTGTACCAAAATAATATCCAAGATAAAACCAATTCACCAATATAAATCAAAATAAAGTTACCAACCACCATATTATACTTTGCTTGCTTGGCTTACTCCCCCTCAATTTATATCTTCTCCCCTTTTTGACAAACATTGACAATGGGGCGTGATCATCTAGAAAGTGGAGCTAAAACAGGTGTATCATCAGAAAACATCCATATTTATCGTACCTCATCATCATAACTTCATCACCCATAGTTCATCCAACCAGCATAAACCAAAATAAATGAATATCATTCAGCATTTCTCTTTTGTGTGCTTTGCTCCCCCTCACAAAGTATTCCACATATTTGATGAATAAATGTTAAAGAAGAAAAGTGAGCATTTAAGAACCTGTAGGAGAGCCAGATGACTCTGCACAATCACATACGTAGTAGTTTGCAGGAAAACAATGAAGCTCTACGACAGAAAGAATAACAGAAAATGATCCAAAAGCAGCAACAACCATGAGTGGTTCAATATTAGAAGATTGAACAATTTCAGTAGATAGTTTTGCAGATGTTTTTTTGATAGCTTTGTCAAAGGTAGGTTGTGCAAAGGTAGAGTTCTTTTGGGTTGTGCTAGCGAATGATTTCTAGTCAGCAATAACAGTAGTTGTGAGGACAGTGGAGGCCATGACAACATCAATGGAAAGTGGTTAGGTGACCAACTGGGAAGCAACAACGAAAAGAGGCTCCAGACGGTGGCGGCTACATAGTAGTAGGCTGGTAGTGGAGCCTAAAGAGTCTCAAAGCTTGTTTTATCCAAAGGTTCTGATTTGTAAATAGATCAAACATATCTCCAGTATCAAATCATATGACTTGATTTTTGTTTTCTCTAGGACTTGCACAAGTAAAACAGAAACGGGAGACCCAAAACAAAGTACATGCAACTTGCAAACAACTTAGCAAATAACACAGAAGCACTTATGGACACAAATTCAGATATTGACACGTTGAGACCAAATAGACAGATAAAACAAGAATATCAGCATATAAAGAATTAAAGACACATATCCAATCAATTAGCACAGAGGGCACACGAATAATGATAGACACGGTCATGACTAGATCATATAAGGACATGTAGAAACAGATATATAAAGCATACACGGAATAGAAAATACAGATTCAGACATAAAAGATAAATGTCAACAGCAAAAGATTGATAAAATAGTAGAGTTTACCAACGTCCCTGATATTGATGATTTTATCTTTTTCGCTTCCAAGATTGCAATAACTTGAATTCAAAACCGATACTTGACTGTAGAATGTAGATAGCATCATTGTTTCTGAAACATTAACACAATTTATTAGATAACAACAAAATTTATTCAGTTTTAGTGATACCTTATTATTTTAAATTGCGATCAGCATCAGCGAAATTGCAGATTCTCTCTATCCTCCGCTGGTTCCCGAATCTCATTTTGCCTCCGTTGAGATGCTTTTGGAATTAAATGAGATACAAAATCTGCTTTCTTGACCCAAACTTGCTTTAAAAATGGAGCAATACGTTTGTGAATGTACTTGTTTGGTCTTTGGTCTTTATAAAAGTAGTAGCATTCAGGTCTTGTGTGTCCTCGTAACCCGCAATAATGACAAACAGGAGTGTAAGTCTTATAATTAAGCTTACATTGTCTTACTTTGAAGCGGTTTTGTCGAGTTGTGCTAGATTCTGGTATGTCTGTAGTTGTAGTAGTGGCTTTGACAAAAAAAGTTTTGTTGTGATTGCTGTTTCCAGTGAACCCCAAGCCAGACTTTATTTCCAGCTCATCTTTCAGCTCAGTTTCACGATCTATACATGTTTTAATCATTAGGTCTCTATTCGACACTTGATCTGACTAGACAATGTACGGTTAACTTTTAACAAAATTTCCCATTTCGAGTACAATTTTTTATATTCTTGCTCAAATGAAGGAGCTGGTAGGTATTTGTCTTCAGCTGATGTGTATTCACCACAATCTGAATCAGCAACCTCTTCAGTTTCAGGACCTGCAACAAACACAACTGTAAAAGCAACAAAATTTCCTGAGATTTCTTCTACGTTAGAGGCGTCGGATTCAGGTTCATCATCACTCTATGTTAAAGTAGTTATGGATTTTTTCCTCCTAAGATATGTGGGACACTCTGCTTGGACATGGCCGAAACCTTCACACTCAAAATAGCGAATTCCCTTGCCATTAGATTTATCTTTTGATTGTGAGCTTTTTGTGGATGAACCACGACTATGGTTTGAGTTATCATTTCTAGCAGATGTTTTGGACGAGTTGGAACTTTGTCCTTTCTGGCTTAGCGATTTTCCTCCACGTGAACTGGTTCTCTATTTTGCCTGTTTCAAAATTTTAGAAAATTGTTTCGTTATAAAAACTACAGGATCATCGTTAGATTCTTCTGGGTCTGACTCAAGGTCATCTCCTTCAGCGGCGAAAGCAATGTTTTTGACCTTTTTCTTGTGGTCTGACAACATCTCCATTTCATAGGTTCGTAAATTGCCCATTAATTGAGCTACAGATTTACGTTCCCAACCTGTATTTTCCAGGATGGCTGTTACCTTCATTCTGAACCACTAAGGTAGAGATCTGAGTATCTTCGTTACCAGTTTTGATTGAGAAAATGGTTCACCGAGTACCACGCCACGGTTTGCAAGCTCCTGGATTCTTGCATGAAACTCTACTATGAATTCTTCTTCCTTCATTTTAAGACTTTCAAAATCAGAATTTAACATCTACAGCTTTGATTGTTTCACATCACTTGCGCCTTCGTAGGTTGTTTCTAATATTTCCCAAGCCTCTTTTGCTAAGTCACAACCTGCAATAAGAGAAAACCGGTCCTCTTGCATTAGAGAAAAAAATAGTATCCATAGCTTTGTTATTATAATTCGCCAATGTCATTTTAGCTACACTCCACTCAGTTTCAGGCTTTGTCATTGTTGGATCATTTGCTGTGGCACCATCCTTAGTTGGATGTTCCCATCTTGTCAATACATATCTCCAAACCATTTCACCTTGAGCCTTAAGGTGCATCTTTGTACGGGCTTTCCAATAGGCGTAATTATCTCCTGTTAATTCCAGTGGCTTGTGCCTATCCATTCTGTCACACTTGACAAACAGTTAGAACGTTCAAAAACATATAAGCCAAAACAAAGAAAACACAAGAAAGATGTGAAAGCCTGAGTTCAAGAAACACAAATCACCCAGATCGTTGGACTAATAAATTAAGTCCCCGTGCTCTAATACCAACTGAAAGATTGTGAATCTTGAATGCAGGTGATAACCTATCTGGTTCCTACTTTGTTTTTAAAACAAATTAACCATCTGTATTTATTACTGTATTAGAAACATAATAAATAACAAAAACAGTGCAGGAAATATAAATGGAACCAGGATATGTTTACGCAGTTCGGAGCACTTCTCCTACGTTTGCGGGGCCACACAAAGGTGAAACCCAACTCCACTAGATGATGAATGATGTTACAAGGTTCACCAGATATCCATCCACAATGATGGCCTAATCTTTAACACCTACAAACATCACCATCTCCTGAGTTGGTAGTGTGTAAACTTCTTCAGCTTTCCCGGGCCAATCAACAAGCCTTCCACTTGATGTAGTAAATAGGACCACAACACACAACTAGTCTAAGTAGCCATATTACATTGATCTTGAGTCTATATTAATGTAACAAACTATAAATATTAAAACAGTAGGCTAAGGTTAAAACAATAGAGCTTAATATTAAAATAGCAGGGAACTTGGCGATCTTTTGTACGAAATCAACAATTGAATCTCTGAAGCTTCAGCTCTATTTATACTTGAAGTCCTGAGCACCTTTCCTGTATTTGATCTCCTCAATTCAAGGTAACTCACTCAATTACATCTCCCTTTGATATTCTTATCTCAAACATTTTTGTTTGAATAAATTTAAACCACTCATCCCATGCATTTAAATCATTCATGCATTAGATAAACCTTAGGCATAATTAATTAAACTGATCAATTAAAACTACCTAAGATTAACAAATAAATTGCCAATATAAATTCTATACATTAATTTTCCTAACACTACGTGCCATCATGCTATTTTAATGGAAATTGTTATTTCTAATATAATCTTAATGTCACCACTTAATAGCACTATTTAACTTGCACTACACTAATGTCAATTAATGAAAAATATTATTATTATATATTTTCTCACATGGTGCAACTATAAACTTAAAGAAAAAAAACATGAACCACGGGGATATTTCCTCTTAGCGTGAGCAGTATCCATTATAATCACATTGTAATGTGTTCTTTAAGTACTTTATGTGGTAACAAAACTTAATGAATAAATTTTACGTTTATTCTTGTTCGCAATTAGATATCAAAATCTGATTACTGCTGCAATGGCTAAATTTGGCCTAGTCAAACTTGTACCACTTAATTTGTACAATATTAATGGGAAATGTTACAAATTTTCATTTGGTGTAAGCATTCGCACAACTTTCGTTGAAGATTAAAAAATAAATGAATCATAGTGGTATGTTCCTTAAAATGTGAGTAATACATTTAATGTTCACACCCATTTTGATTCCCAAATCAAGTTCTTTATGAATAAACCCTACATTTACTCTTGGTCCAAGCTTATGGATGCTTCTCAAACGAATATGTGTATAATCATAGGAGAAATCATCCAAATTATATGGAAGTGATAACATGAATGTACATAATGCTAGTATATTACATAACTAACTCCTTATCTTTAATATTGTTGAATAGTAGGAATTCAAAGTTAGGGAATTTATTTTAGGAATAATGTAGAGACTAAAGGTGATTTTCAGTATCTCCTATGAATTAGCTTCTTGAGTTTCAGTTACTAGATTTTAAGGAAAGAATTAAGCTAATTAGTTCTTTCCTTTATTATAGTAGGTTGTATATATGTTGTTGTAATCTCCATTAGTTTATGTAGGAATTTCAGTATTTCTCTATGGTATCAAAGCTAGGTTTCTGAACCTTAGTAGGTTCAGGATATTTTTTTTCTTGACTTACTTTTCTCAATTCTCAAGTCATGAAAAAATATGGAATGACCTCATCTCAAACTTTCAACATCACTACATCAAAAGAAGGAGGTAGTTTCGAAATTTCAAACAGTGGTAATGGTTTCTCACCTATTCTCATCACAAGACACAAAACATAATGGCAAAAAGTATTCAATTCAAATGGCAATGGCAACATTACTGGGACTGGTATGGTGGCTCGAATAGATTCACATACAACCTACATTGTTAACAAAGGAGGAATGAGGTTGTGGATAGTTGACACAGGCGCTTCTGATTACATGATAGGAGATGATATTCTTCTCCAAAATTACAAGCCAAGTAGTAGTCACTCATTTGTTCGTATTGCTGATGGTTCAAGTTCAAAAATTGTTGGGGTAGGTTCCATTCAACTTACTAAAGAGTTATATCTCAACTCTGTCCTGCATATTCTAGACTTTGATTGTAATCTTTTGTCCATTAGCAAATTAACTTGTGATCTTCAATGTGTTACTAAATTTTATCCAAACTTGTGTGGTTTTTAGGACTTGAAATCGGGGAAGATGATTGGCAATGCTGAATTGTGCTCTGGGCTCTATCTCTTCTCATGTTGTCGATCCTCAAATCAAGTTTCTCAAGCAAGTTGTGGCCAATCTCAGAGTATGTTAGAATCTTTTTATATGTTTAATTCCAATGACAATAAAGATAGTGAAATCATATTGTTACATTATCATCTTGGTCATCCTAGCTTTGTGTACCTCGCTAAATTTTTTCCGAAAATATTTGCTAATAAAACTCCATCATTTTTTCATTGTGAAATCTATCAGATTGCCAAAACATACTAGAACAATTTATCCTCAAATTGCACACAAACCTTCAATTTTTTTTTCATTGATTCATAGTGATGTGTGGGGTCCCTCACGGGTAAAAAATATTCTAGCACTTGATGGTTTGTGACATTTGTTGACAATCATACACGAGTAGCTTGAGTTTTTCTTATGAGAGACAAGTCAGAGGTTGAGAAAATTTTTCAAATCTTTAATCTTATTACTCAAACCAAATATAACTCTAAGGTTCAGATACTCAAGTCAGACAATGCTAGAGAATACTTCACTAGTAGTCTCAATATCTATCTACAAAGTCATGGATTATCCAATA
Source organism: Ipomoea batatas (assembly GCA_002525835.2). Lineage (NCBI taxonomy): Eukaryota > Viridiplantae > Streptophyta > Magnoliopsida > Solanales > Convolvulaceae > Ipomoea > Ipomoea batatas. The sequence goes on along the minus strand of CM008337.1, from coordinate 8,888,367 downwards.
TAAGCTCTTATGTTAACACCCGCAACAAAATGGACTGGTTGAACGAAAGAATACTAGAATAGACATTTCTTGGAAGTTGCCCGGTGCCTTATGTGACACCCCAACCTCACACGAGCTGAGATAGCTAAAAACTCAACAAAACAGCTGCCTATCTCAACTAACAACAGAACATAGCAGAAGCGAATTTAAAACCTAAGGGGCGTCATGCCACATCTAGGTATAAACACAGCCTAGATGCACAGGCTAAACATAAGAAACGAGCTCAACTGTATAAACGATAATCCTTAAGTATATCTCAAGACATCAATAACTAAACCAAAGTGTACAACATCTCAAATGGCACACAGGCCAAAGCATAAGACTAAAACATAACCACTATCTAAGCCTCCTCGTACGGGTGTATCTCTATCGCGCTCACGCAAAGACTTTAAGGCAAACCTGGAAAACACACGAAGAACCATTAACAAAAGACTGCTAAGTAACCACCATTCACACCCGCAAGGAAGTATAGATATATAATAAGCTTGTAAATAGGTTTACACACCCATATAGAATATAAACACCAACAAACTATTCAACAGTTCAAAGCCGATACTCAACAACAATAAGCTGAATGAATCAATAACCAAGACTCAATCAATAAAGCCAATATCCAA
>CM008337.1:8865915-8884531 GCA_002525835.2 Ipomoea batatas | reverse complement strand
GTTACTTATGTGGGGTTGCCACCATCTTACAAAGCATTTGTTACTTCCCTTGATGAGATTGATGCACTTTAAAATAATGGAACATAGACTATTATTTGGAACATTTGTATTTAGATTTTGATGATACCAAAAGTTAGGAATTTTAGTCCTTTATTTATTTTAACTTTTATAATTAGGTGAATTCTTCTCAATTTCGAATCGCTCAAATGGTAACTCAAAATGTTATGTTTTGGATAGACAAATAAATTTGAATGATACATCGAAAGGTTATGTTTCGGATAGACTCAAAAAGTTCGGATAGTAACTCGAATGGTTACCTTTCGAATAGATTAAAGATGAAGACCTTGAAGAGTTGAAAACTTGAATAGTTTGAGATAAAGATTCGAAGAGTAGAAGACTGCAAGACCGAATAGTGGAAGGGCCTACCTTTCGAAGTATAAGGTGGAACAAATGGTAAAGTCAATTTACTTTGATGAATCGTTAATTTTTTTTTTAAACCTAGCAAGTCTTACAATTTATGGTAGTCCACGTAGCACTTTAAGATTAATTTCCTTTAGACTAATGATCTTGCATAGATCATTAATTTCTCCAAGAATTTTGATGATTCTTGCTTCTATATATGAAATACTTTCATTTAAAAGCATTTTAAAATCTTCAAATTTCTTCATGGCGATTGATGAGAGTTTCCCAAATTTCCTATGCGGTAGCACATTTTAGAATCTTTGGAAAGATGATGTCATCTACTGCTTCGAATAGAATATCCTTGGCAACGTTGTCAAGATTATTCCATATCCTATCGTTAGACGTCCACTCTATTTTTGACTTGGGTACGTATTGTGGAGCATCAGGCAATAGAACAAATGCAGTGTTAGCCTTCAATATTTCGATCGGACCATTGGAAATTACTTCCTACATTTCATCATGTAATGCATATAAATGTACTTACATGCTAACTTTCCAGTCATTAAATTTATCAAGTGAAAATAATAAATTTTGTGCTAAATCTTTCTACATCTTCACGTGAGATATGCAAAAAATTAATCCAATCACATACACTTGTAAGGGTCCGTTTGGAAAGCAGGAAAATGACTTCTGGAAAATGACTTCTGGAAAATGTTTTCTGGAAAATGAGTCATTTTCCGGAAAACAGATTCATTTCCGATGTTTGGATGTATTATGGAAAACTGTCTTTGTGTGTTTGGTTCATTTTCTGGAAAATGGATAGAATTGTATAATTAAACATTGTAATTGTTTTATTTAAAATATAAAAAATTATAATAGTTATTAAAATAATAGTATTTAATAAAAAGAATAGAATTTATTAAAAAAAAAAAGAAAATGTAACAGAGGTTTTCGGCGGTTTCCCCACCTCCTTGGTCCATGGTCATGGTTGATATGGCTTGATTTTGGTCGAAAACATGCGAAACAGCTATTCTGGCGATTCCGTAAAATGACTTACGGAAAAAAATTCCGTAAGTCATTTTCCAGAAAAATGAACTGATTTTCCTTGGTCAACGGAAAACATTTTCCGTTGACCACATTTTCCAGGAGTTGCCAAACACAGAAAACTCGGAAAACATTTTCTGGAAGTCATTTTACAGGTTACCAAACACACCCTAAATTGGATCTGCCTAGCAGTCAAGAACAAGTTGACTCAATTAGACAGCGTGCTTTGATATCAATTGTTGGTCCCAAAAGAGATAAGGTAAAGTCTAGGGGGGGATAGACTTTACTCCAATGCGCAACTCTTTCTAAGCTAATATTAAAACCAAAACACTTAACAATTTGTTAATGTCTTGTGCACAGCGAAATATAAAATAATGTGTAGTGTGCGTTTCACGTGTAAATCTTCAAATATTGCTTCAACCTTAGCTTGACTCTTTCTATTTTATACTAGTCGCCTTCCAAATATAACTTGAGCTCATATTTCTTCTCCTTTGAAATATATATTTGGCCACTTCAAATTGGTCTTGGGTTGGGATCCCATGAAATTGCTTTTGTACTTGAATTGGATCCCTTGATTAATTTACATTTCCAAATTAATCTCCTTCTGAAATTGGATCCCTCTGAAAATTTCAGCATTTGTAATTTCATCACTTAATAATGTTATGAAACTTCAGCCCTTTGAAATTGTAGCCCTTCGAAGTTGTAGCTCTTGAAATCTCACCCCATAGCTGTTGACTTGAAATCTCATCCCTTTGACTAGAAGTCTCTAAATCTCTGCCCATGGAAAATTGTATCCCTTCAAAACTTCATCCCATATAAACTTCCGCCCTTGGAAAACCTATGCCCTTCGAAATCTCATCCCATGAAATTAATTTCATCAAACTTCAGCCCATGGAATCTCATCCCATGAAATTCATTTCATCAAACTTCATCCCTTGAATTTCATCATCAAACTTTATCCCTTGAATTCCATCTCAAGAACTTCATCTGTATTTCCACGCCACTTTCATCTTGGATTAATTCAAAATTAATCAATTATAAATACTTTAGCTTTAGCTCCTTAGGAAATTTTAACTCCCTTATAAATCTCATCTCATACTTTAGCACTCCCTTATAAATCTCATGTCATACTTCTCTTTAGGAAATTTTGACTTCCTTATAAATCCCATGTCATACTTTAGCTCCTTAGGAAATTATCTCATTTCATACTTTAGCTCCGAAATTAATCTCATGTCATACTTTAGCTCCGAAATTAATCTCATGTCATACTTTAGCTCCAAAACTATCTCATACTTTATCTCTTTAGGAAATTATCTCATGTCATACTTTAGCTCTTTAGGAAATTTTGGCTAGACTCCAATATTTTGACTCCCTTATAAATCTCATGTCATACTTTAGCTCCTTAGGAAATTTTGACTCCCTTATAAATTTTTATAAATATTTTGCTCCTTCCAAAATGTAAATAATGAGATTTGATCCATAGTCTTACAATAATGAGATTAAGCTCTTAACCACTCCGTCTATACAAAATTATTAGTTAATAAATTATTCTTCTTGATGTAGTCTTTTTCTTGATCTTTAAGTAGACTTCTTCCAATGCCATCATCTTCTTTGATTTGGGTCATTGTCATTCCTTTCCTTATGCTTCAAGTTGATCTTCAGATTCGTAGCTTGATATCTCTATATTACTTTCTTTGATGGAGTTGTATATTTCAAAATTATTCCCCTCTTTTATAATACTTGATTTTTCTTCGATCATTGACTCTCTTAGACAATAGAAAAATACATTTCGACGATCTAATATTTTTCTATACATTTTGGCATATCAAAATCTATTACAATTTATTCCTAACAATATTATGTAATTTTATTAAAACATATACTATGTATATAAACACACATTGGCGGAATTGTCCCAATTGCCCCCCTGGATCTGCCCTTGTTCATTATTACTCCCACTTTCATTAATCTTAGTCTAAGACAGTAATTGAGTAGTGAATATTCCAACAGCTTAGAGGACAAATTCATATGCTCAAACACTAGGTTTTTATATAGGAGATTATAAATCTTAGCATTAATATGACACATAAATCTGATTTAATAATAAAAAACAATCAATTCATAAAGTTCAAGTTTAATCACTCGTTTTCCTCTCTCTCGTTTCCCCGTGGAGAGTTTTTTTAGGGTTTTTCCCTGCGTCTTGTGTTTCTTGCGTTTTCCGACAAAGTTTTTGCTGCTATGGAGAAGGGTAGTACGAGTGGTCTTGCTGAGGCTTACGAGGCTCTTGCAATTGTTGATAACGATGAGGGAGTGGTGGTTGAAGTTGACGATATTGCTCCTCCTGTTTCTGATTTCAGATACGCTGCGGTCGGCAGAGTGGTTACGGATCGTCCGATCAAGTTTGTGATCTTCCGCGACGTGATGGCGATGGCTTGGCACCCGGAGAAGGGGGTGCATTTTCGGGAGCTTGGTAGCCAACATTTCTTATTTACTTTTTATCAGGAAAGGGATGTCTCCAGGGTGGTAGATGGGGGGCCTTGGACGTTCGAACAAAATCTTGTGGCTATGCGGAGGCTTTGTCCAGCGGATGACCCGTTGGATGTTGATCTGGATGAAGCTGAGTTTTGGATGCAGATTCATAATTTGCCAGTAGGTTTTATGTCAGAGAAGGTGGCAACTTTGGTAGCGAACTCTGTTGGTCGCTGTCAGTATGTTGATCCAAAGAATTTCGACGGTGGGAAGAAGTCGTTCTTAAGGGTCCGTGTGATTCTCAATCTTTCCAAACCTTTGAAACCAAAGCTGAAGATGAAGAAACCAGGAGGGGAGTGGTTTTGGGCTGATCTACGCTATGAGAGATTGCCTTCTTTTTGCTTTCAATGTGGAATAATAGGGCATGGCGATCGCTATTGTCCTGTTGGTCCGGAAAAGGTGACGTTGGGCGTCGAGAAACCATTTGGCTCGTGGCTACGTGCAGGTGGCCGAAGGGGAACAGCAGCGCCGGTTAATCGGTGGTTGGTGCTTGATGAGGCGGCGGCGGCGGTTATGAACGTTACAACTGCAACGGCTCCAAGGACCGTTACTCATGATGAGGCATTAATGTCTTCTTTAGGGCATGATATTAATGCAGTGGTTAATGAGAGAGGTGGAGTGAGGACTGGGGGGGTTCCGAATGGGAAGGGCATTGAGGGTGTCGTAAATATGGGCGAGGGTAGTGGTGCTGTTACGGGTCTTAATGACCAACCTGGCTCCATTGCCGTTACTGATGATGAAGATGGTGACGGTGTCGTGGTTACTGACCCTAAGCGTCGTAGAACTGTGCTTGAAGGGCAGGCTGTGCATGGTCACGCGTCTTCTGTTTCTCCTATGGTCATTGAGAAGCTTTCTTCTAATGATGAGGTGGGCGCTGGAATCCAGGCCCACCCGGCCCAATGAGTTGCTTAAGTTGGAACTGCCGTGGGTTGGGCAATCCTGTGGCAGTTCATTCCTTGTTGGGCTTGGTGAATCAATACAAGCCTGACGTCTTGTTCTTGTGTGAGACTATGAGTGCTACTAGTAGAATGGAGGGGCTTCGAGTGAAGTTAAAGTTTGATAATTGTTTTGTTGTGGAGGCCGTGGGTCACTGTGGGGGCCTGGCTTTACTGTGGAATGGTGGTTTGGATGTGGAGGTGGTGGGCTATTCGAACCACTACATTGATACGAAGGTTCGTGGGATAGGTTCTGCACCGGATTGGAGACTAACTGGTTATTACGGCCACCCTGATCGCCGACGCCGTCAAGAGTCTTGGGACCTTTTAAGGTATTTGTCTTCTCTCAATACTTTACCTTGGCCAATTCTAGGGGATTTTAATGATATTCTCTGGAACTATGAGAAGAAGGGGAGGGTTCCCCATCCATCTTGGCTGTCTCAGGGGTTTCGGGAGGCGGTGCGGGAGAGTGGGTTGGAAAATTTTGAATTTGAGGGCTTTCAATATACTTGGGAGAGAGGGCGAGGTACGTTGAATTGGGTGCAAGAAAAACTAGACCGTATCTTGGTTTCGGGAGGGTGGCGGGATATTTTCCCGATGGCGAAGGGGCGGTCTCTTGAGGGTGGCAGCAGTGACCATATGCCTCTCATGTTGAGTATGAGCTCGGGTAGTAGGGTGCGAGTTAGAAGGAGACCACGCTTTGATAATGCCTGGGGGCGAAATTTGGACTGTAGGCTGGTGGTTGAGACAGCATGGGGTATTTCGCATGGTGAGGATATTGTTAAACGGCTGGAGGAGTGTGGGCGTAGGGTTTGGAGGTGGGGGGCTGGGGTAAACCGTGCAGAGAGGGAGGAGTTTCGAGTGTGTAAAGCCCAGTTGGAAAATTTGAGGGGGAGGAGAGATGGTGAGGGTGTTAGGCGGTTTGGTGAGGTTCAACAACGCTACTTGTTGTTGTTACAAAATCAAAGTGATCATTGGAAACAATGGGCGAAGCAGTGGTGGTATAAACACGGTGATCAGAATTCTCGGTTTTTTCATAATGCCGTGAACCAGCGGCGTAGGCGAAACAAAATTATCGGTTTGCAGGAGCCTGTCGGAGTCTTTGTTACGGATGCCGATTAGATAGGCGGCATTATATGTCGCTATTTTACTGAGTTGTTTACCACTCACGAAGGTGATGCTGCTCCGGTTCTCAGGTGTCTAGATAACCGTATTTCTGTGCAGCAGAATGCGGATTTAATCCGGGCTGTGACTCATGACGAGGTCAAGGCTGCTGTGTTCTCCATGCACCCGGACAAGTCTCCGGGACCTGATGGGCTTTCTCCGGCTTTTTATCAAACCTACTGGGACATTCTAGGAAAAGAGGAGATGTGGGAGGCTCTACCAGTCCATATGATTGAGAAAGTTATTACTATCTGCTGGGCATTATGGGAGAATAGAAATGCAAAGCTATGGATGAATCAGTACAAAGGGCCGCAAACCTTGGTTACCTAGGCGTTAATGTATGTTGCAAGCTGGAAGCAGATTACTACTCCTGAGAACAGTGGTATGGTCTCTAATCCTCAACATTCTGGTTCAATCACGAAGTGGCAGTCTCCTCCCTATGGGTTTTTGAAGATAAACATAGACGTTGCCATGGACTCCGAGAGACGCCGTATGGGGTTCGGGTGGGCAGTCCGGGACGCCTCTAGTGTTTTATTGGGTATGGCTATGCTTACAATGGAGGGGCTTTACTCGGTTAAGGAGGCGGAAGCTATGGGCGCGAGAGAGGCTCTAAGTTGGTTGAAGGCTAAAGGGTGGCAATCTGTGATCCTTGAAACTGATGCTCAGGTTGTCACTAACGCTGTGCGTGGTGGGAAGAATTTAACTCCTTTCGGGGCTATTATCGATGATATTCGTAGTTATTTGAAGGATTTACCGTATGTTCGTTTTCAGTTTGTTAAACGTAGTGGTAATATGGTAGCTCATACTGGTTCTTCTCATGCTTTACGTTACTCGGCTGGGGGTTTTAGTGAGTGTTTTACTTCTAGCCCTCGGTTCCTTTCTGCTGTAATGTATGGTGATTTCTTGCATTAATACAAGCTTGTTTCCTTTTCAAAAAAAAATAATAAGATAATAAAGTTCTAAATGATCAAATTATTATCAATGGTTATTAAATTAAGTACAATTATTTTGTAATAGATCATTAATAACCTGTTTCAAAAATCTGAGTGGCAAAAAAGTTCGTACTAAAAAGTTAATTAAATCCTTGGTACAACATCTTACGGTGTTTAACCTTTCGGATATTTCTGAAAGGGTACAGCTTAACCTTTCAGAAACCTCCAAAATGTTACAACTGCCCATAAGGTGTCAAAGCACCATATGATGCTGCTTGCATTAAGCACCTTACGCTAGATGCTTAAACTAAGCATTTCAACTTCGACTTCAACTTCTTTGTATAAGTTGGAAAAATTCATTCAAAAATCTGGCATAATATAACCCGCATAGACTGCTAATTTTTCATATGACATCCATGTACGTAGGTCATGGGTGCACACAAGTCAAACCTTTTCAAATATATTCTGGGATTTGATTTACACCCCATGCGGGCGAGAGAGAGTCTTTATGTTATGCAATTCAAACTCCCTTTAAAAGGGACTTGTATATATACTAGTGCAAACCCACATCCCTTTCCAATGTGGACAAAGGATACTTCCAAGCTTTTTCATCCCTATCTTTCAACTGAAATAGGTATACATTGAGACTCAATTTCCAAAAATGGAAGTGGACAACACATATATTTGTACTACAAAATAGCCACTCAAAATTGTCATTTTCGCAAAAATTTCCAACAATTCCCCACATGAATGAAAATTTATTTACTCTTTGAACTACATATATTTGTACTACATAGGATTGGTAGGTGTTACCCTTTGAACCTTCCCTTCTGACGATATATTTACTCTACTAGCTATCTGATAAAACGTGATATCTTTGAACCACGCTGTCGTTTGTGTAGATGGTGACATATCTCATACAGGAACCTTCCAACCTTTGTTATGTTTTCATGGGTATGCTCATTTTGGCAATTGAGCACTATTCCTGGTTCTACAAGAGTTTCTAAAGAATTGAGCCTAGTCAATTTTCCTTTGAAGCAGTCCAACTTCTCTCTCACATAGGTGATTCTTTTCTAATTATCTCATTTTGACTATATTTAACCCCTTACTTTATTCCATTTGGGCATATTATACATGTCTTTGCTTATAGTTTCATCCAATTGCACAATGCAAGGACAATGAAGCATTTAGGAGCAAATTTAACCAATTAAGGAGTTGTGGAGTACATAGGGAGGGAGCAAAATGTCATCTTGAACCAACCTAAGAAGAAATTGCACAAAATTATGTGAAACATAGACGTTGGAGCCTTTCCAGCATGGTCATATGCATTTTCACGCCCGTGGGAGAGGTCTTCACCGGTCACAAGCATCGACACGCCTATAACATTGTCGTCTCCGCAGACAAACTACAATACACCCATAACGTTACCTATTCATTTTCCCTTGTTGCACTGCGCGATTTAATATGTAATTTCCATATTTGAGAGGGGCTCTAGAGAGAGTTGAATAGTAGAGAGTAAAGATACGATTCAAACTCTAGACTAGAAAAACAATTTTCCTTCCAAAAAGAATATATTCCTCTGATTTGTAAATCTATTCCAAAAAGGGTTGTAGAATCATTTTCATTTTGAAGATACTTTTATTTATTGCTTTCATCTTTATTGCTTATTTGATGATGTCTCTCCTATATGTTTTTACCTTATTTGCTGTGGTTATGAGTGAGTAGTCTTGTTTAGGATTTGGATTGAGGATGATATGAGATTCTAATGTCTACTTCATATCTATTGCATAAAAGGGTATAAACCTAATTTAAAGTTCCTAATCTTGTGGGAGATTTTGTGTATTTTTGTGTTAAGGTTTGGTGCAGAACATTCTTAGCAACAATCTTGTAAGAAATTCAACCCTATAGCCCCTTCTTACAACCCTTTGTTCTTCTATGAAAGTAAGGAATTTAGGGATTTAGATTGTTTGGGCTTTGTTGAAGGGAGTTGATGCATCACGAAAGTGGGGCAATTACCGTCTGCGAATCGGGCTTATATTGACCACAAAAGTGGCTTGTAATTGCTGAATTGGTGTTGGTGATCTTGGAAATTGAAGTTTGTTTTGTTTCCTCACCCCAAATCCTTCCTTATCATTTTGAATAGTTATTTGTCATTGTTTATTTAATCCGTTGATATTGATTATTGCTTAGCATTCACATGTTTCTTTAACTTTATGCCTAGCCTTGCTCCTCCAAAGATCACACAATAGAGTTAATTCTTAGAGGACAACAAAAACTAAAATCTTATTTCACTTTTCACCTAGATCGTATGCGCCTAGCGAGGGCCTAATTAACCTACTTGGGTCCAACTGTGTGACCTAAGGAAGGAATCCCAAGAAGGGGGCTTGGTTCCCCCAAAGGCTCAGTTTACAAACCAAACTTTGGGGTGACAAAGGCAAAACCCAATAGGCCCAATAAGTTGGCTCAAACCCCCCCTCACCCACCCAAGGAGCCGGGGTCATGAAGAATACTCTAGGGCAACGAAAGTGATACCCCAAAGATCTAAGAAATAGGTTTGGACCCCCCAAGGGGCTTAGGTCGCAACCATACTCTGGGGTGATAAAAGCGGTACCTAGACCCCAATAAGTATACTAGAATCCTGAGAGGCCTAGGTTGCGAACCATACTTCAGGGTGATGAATGTAATACCTTGGAAACCCAAGAAGTTGGCTTGGACCCCTCGCAAGGCCTGCCGGGCCGTGGATCATGTTCCAAGGCAATGTAAGTGACACTTTGGAGACCGAAAAAGCGGGTTCCAACCCCCCCGAGGAGCCCAAGTCGCAAATCATTTCCTAGAGTGATATAGGCGGTACCTCGGAAACTCAAGGAGTGGACTCAGACCTTTTGAGGGGCGCGAGTCGTGAACAATATCTCATGCGAGATAGGCGATACGCTCCAGGCGCTCAAGAAATTAGCCTGGATGCCCCAATGAACCTAGGTCACAAACCATGCCCTAAGTGAGATAGGCAACACTCCAGGTGCTCAAGAAATTACCAGAAGCCCCAAGGCACCTGAGTCATGAGCTATGCCCTGGACGATGTAGGCAATTACTCGGGAGCTCAAGAAATAAACTTGGGCACCCCAAGGGGTCCGGGATGCGAACCATGCTCTAGGCCTACATAGATGGGACCCCAAAGGCCCAAGAAATAGGTCTGGACTTCCTCAGGGGAACCTTGCCGTAGGCCAAAGGTAAGCCATTCGGTCGTGGTCACAACACGGACGACAAGCCAATGTTGTAAGGTTGGTTGGGAGGAAACGCAAAATATTGATGTGAGATATTTTTCTTAAGGGGAAGCCAAGGTTTTCTTATGGAAAATTTCGGAGGCACAATGTAATAACATATTCATTTTTGCCAGGAGGCGTACATTTGAAAAAGTACTAGCAAGGTATTCTTTAGCCCGGAGGCATACAAGCAAAAAAGGTGGTCACTAGATTATCTCGGTTCTCTGCCCTCCTATTGGCCCCCTTGCACTTGGTCCCCGAGGTTTTCAATGGGTCCTCCAACGAAGACTCATCATCGCTAATATGAATGTATTCCCAAGGGAGGACTAGTTGTGTCGTGAGCCCCCACGGGTAGCACAAGAAGACCATAATACCATCCGAATCCTTTTGCATGCCGCCACCCTCTACAGTGTTACTTCCTCTATCCAAGGTCGGTGCACTATCTTTCTCCAAATCCTCGATCTCGCCTGGGAACTCCCAATTTGAAGGAGAAAAGGTCGACTCCCTGCAGCGAAAGGCCTCGTAGATTTTCCTTTGCATATCAAAGCACCCCGAGTCGTAGGCAACAACATTCTCGGCAACATGTTTCTCTATCCCATTCTTGGACTCAAGCCACCCATTCACAATCTCCTCCAAGAGCTCTTTTATGTAGACCTATAGATTGAATTAGAATGCCGTGAATCCCTTATAGCACATAGTAGCCCCGTCCAATACCCCTTGGAGCCCGATGATGACCTGATCGGTTCTGACATACTTACTCTCTCTCTCTCTCTCTCTCTCTCTCTCTCTCTCTCTCGTTGTCGACTTTGGGCAACTTGGATAGTGGGGGGATGATGATGGAGATATTGGAAATGACTCAATAATGGGGTCGAGGTCTAAGAGCCCATAACCTGGGGCTCAAGAAAATGACCCAAGTGTCCCAAGAAGACAACTTGGGCTAAAGAACCCGTGACCGAGAACCCATGATCCAAACAGAGGTTAAGGGCCCTGGGGCTAGCCTTCAGAGCTGGCCTCGGGGCTGCTAACCATTCCCACCCTGGAGCTCGTCTCTAAGCCCGAATTGGTTGGATTTGACTAAGTCACGCGACCCACCGCGTGGACCTTGACTTGGTCGCACCACCCTCCAACATTTTAGGAAGTTTGTTGGGCTTTTACTTGTATAAATGGCCTAAACAATCCATGTCAAATTTTTTTACACAACATCCTTTTGTAATATTTCTACATCAATTAAGAAAATAATATTACAATTATTTGTCTTTACTATTTTACCCCTTATTATTTATGTGAACTTATTGATTCGTACATACTCTGGGAGAACATGAGAACCACTCTCCAAGTGAGAACATGTGGTCTAATTTGGACTCTTCATTTGACAAGACCTAATGGATATGATTTAATGGGTATTTTTAACCCTTATTTATTTATTTATTGCGTTAGGGACATTTAGGTAATTTTCTACGTAGTTTCCTTGCAAGCGGTTTCCTTTTAGATTATGTTGTGTGATTTTAGGGAATTATAACCACGATTTTAGAGATTTTTCCTAATCGTTTTCCTTCGTTTTTCTTTTGGTTTTTTCGGGTGCCGGTGCCGAGTAGTGACTGTTCGACATAGCTTCATTTTTGTTCCTTTTTTTGGTAGTTCGTTAGAATATGCTTTTAATTAGGTTTGTTAATAAATCTTTAATTTTAGGATGGGAGTACATCGTAGGCTGTTGAGCTGTGCATTAGGGTGCTAGGTATCGTGCATCGTAGAACACCTTTGTGCACTCACAGAGTAAAAGAGTGCATTCTCTGTTAGTTTAGCAGTGGTCAATTTTGTGGGGTTTAGAGGTTAGGGTTTAAGGTGTGCACTTACAAAATGCTTTACACATTTTTGCACTCCCAGAGTAAAGTTGTGCATTGTTAGTAATAAAGGTATGCATTTTTATGGAAATAGTGGTGCATTACATTGTTGGTGGTTGTGCATTCTTGAAGGTGGGCTTTATGCTCTGTGGGGCGTGAGTCTGTGTGTTTATAGAGTAGTGTTTACGGTTAATGGTTTAGGGTTTCGAGTTTATGCTTTAGTGGTTAGGGGTTACTATTTAAGGTTATTGGCGTTAGGGGTTAGGGTTTAGTGTTCAATAATTAGGGGTTAGTTTGAGGATTTTAGGGTTTATGGTGTAGGGTTTTCTTGTAGTGGTTAGGAGTTAGGGTTTAGGGGTTGATACGGTGGGGCGATTACGTTGGTGTAGTGCTGCATTGTGGTGACAGATGTTGTGAGGTGGTGTGGAAGTGGTTGTGTGTTGCGGTGGTGACTTCAACTTGTAAATGTAGTAATTGTGCATAGGTGTTATAGTGTCAGTGCATTGTTGTTGTATATTTGGTACATTCTGCTCTTAAATGTAGTGCATTATACTATCATTAGGGTTTATTTGTAAGGAATGTTCATCTTTTGTATCACGAATGGGTGAACTAACTTGTCCTGGGTAATTATATTATACTAATAATATCCTTAATTTTAATGGTCCATATTAGACCACAATTCTCACCTGGTACATGATTATCATGAATGTTCATCTTTTTTGTTACAAATGGGTGAACTAACTTGCCCTCAGTCATTATATTATGCTAATAATATCCTTAATTTTAATGGTCCAAATTAGACCACAATTCTCACCTGATACATTACTCTCATGGGAGCCAGACCGGTGGAAAGTATAGACCAATCTAAACCATCCATCTTGAATGATTGGAAACTACAAATTGGTAGGATTGCTCAACAAAATGTTGGCATTTAATTGTGTTATGGACACATCGTACTTCTAATAATCTACTATACTAATAAGAGCCAAAGAGAGTTAGGCCTAAAATGGGTAGAAAAAATGGCGGTCAAATTATTTAATCAAATAGATGGTTCAGATGAATTATTTAATCAAATAGATGGTTAAGATAATTCAGATTAATATTATTAATAGAGATTACCTAATTTAACCTTACTTTTATGAGTATCTATTAAGTTTTCAGTTAAATATTCTCATCTCCGTTAATATTCTGTTAACTTTTAACTTACCCATTAATTTCTATAAGTAAGGTCTTAGGTTCGAACCTCATCTCAATCAAATTTGACATAATTAAGTTTCTCACTCTATTTTACTCTTATTAAATTAAATAAATTAGTAGCTACAACAAAAAATGATACATATGTATTTCTTTAATTTAGAATTATGTGTCTACAATACCTTTATTTGAAAAAATTATTCATTATCAAAAAATTAAATTAAATAAGAGAAATAATTTCATTAGTTATATTGTCTTTATTTTCTCTCATGCAAATATTCTTTACATTCAAATTTATCAATTGATATTCATTATATTGTCCATTATCTTATTTTTACAATATCTTGTAATTAAATATCAAAGTTATAGTACAAAATAATGTTATATATTTATTTACCAAGTATTTTATTAATACTATGAAATTTTTTTTTAAATAATTTAAAACTAATTATATTAACTACTTGGGGATTGGTTGACAAAAGAGTACTCAAATAATAACCCAACAAATTGGAGTCGAACACTTTATTTTACTCTTATTGAATTAAATAAATTAGTAGTTACACCAAAAAATGATACATATAACATATGTATTTCTTTAATACCATGAAAAAAATAAAAAAGAATAATTTGAAACCAATCATATTAATTACATGGGGGATATTTAAATAAAAAAAATTCGACATTCAATTACCCATGTATAAACTTCTCCTATATAATCTTGCATTGATATACTTTCAAATATTTATTTAAATATAAACATTGTACATTAACCCATTCACGCAATGCACGTATAAAACTAGTCTAATAATATAAGCCATAAAGCCATAGAGGTGGATACTAATTCATATTTAAAGAAAGAAAATAAAAAAGAATATATCAAAACGATGAAATGTTATTACTTACAAATGTAAGGAGTAAGTTCAAAAAAGTTACACAAAAATCTTTCATAAGCACAATCAAACAATAGGTGTGTAAATGTATTAAGCGGATCACTATTGTTAGAACTTAGAGGTCTCTGACTGTCGTATTTTTCCAGTGTTGAGAACGCGAGCAAGTCACACGATCTAACAATTCCTGCTTACATCCACCACCACTCATTACCCAATGTTTAATTTGGCACATTGCTCAAGTATTTCCTGCCATACAAACAACAAACAAACAGAATGAAGCATGTAATCATGGAGACAGAATCACACATTACAGGGTAACCCAACCAAGATGGCGAGGTCCACATTTGTAACCACAAGGTCACGAGTTCGAATCCTTGCCCCCTTGGTTTGAGCCGGTCAACTATGGATAACCTAAGCTGGTTTACTTCCTTGTGATCCTTTGCAGGCTAGGATCACAAGGCAGAGTTTACTCACACTTGAAAGGGTTATGGGGCTTCCCTCATCATCCAGAATCACACATTACCATAGTGGAATGGAGGAATTGGAAATCATTGTAAGTTAATCAATGCAAGTTCTCTGGAATCTTGGAAGCATGAGATAGAGAGTAAAAAGGCAAGATAATCATATTTTGTAGGAAGGTAAATGCTAAATGTTGAACCACAACATCTAAATCTTCATAATATGGTGAAATTTTCTTTCTTTATTTCACAAGAATGTAAATGTTAATGTAAGGCATATTAAATGAGAACCAAAAACACAATACACACACACACACACACATCTATTTCCTTGTGGCCAGGCAGAATTTTCTGGACGGGAGGGGGGGAGAGGGTTGGGGTTTCAGGAGAGATTTGAAGCGAACCTTATATCTTGATGCATCAAGATTCTCAGCATTTTGCTTTTCAATCAATTGATTTGTAATTTCACCAACCAACTTCCAGTGCACAATCTGAAAAAGCCACATTTTCTTAATGGAAAAGCAACCCGTGACAAATAACAGCAAAACATTGAACTTTGTAAAATCACTTTTAGAATATAAAGAGAGGAAGCTCTGGAAGAACAAATGCAAAAACTCCAGAAAAAATATTAGAAGTAGTACACACTACACAGTGTTTATTTTAAACAAAGACTCAGCTAACATTACAAGACCAGAAATTGGACAAGTATATGAATCAATTAAAATACCTGTAGAAGCTTCTCTACTCCAGGCCGATGCAAAATTTTACTTGCTCTTCCTCTTTCCTCCCTCAAACACTGTTCAGCCTAAAAATTAAAAGAAGAACCCCCAATCCAGACATGGAGGAAACTAAAATACTTTTCATAGTTTTTAATGTGAAAAAATATGAAAGGAATATGACTTAAGCATGACAAAAAATAATACATAAAACATATGAACCTTAAATGCATATTCTGCTGAAGAATAATTCAGTAGCCATTCTGGAGCTACTTGAGAGTAGTAATTGCCTGTGTCTACAAGTATTGCCTCCTCAAACTTGTTATAGCAGAATGGTCTTGTTTTCCCTCCAACTTCATTGAAAAAGTTTGAAAGACTCTGTAGAAAGGTCTGGTCAGTTGGCTGCCCAATGCGGTCTTGTGTGATCTATATGTGAATACTTTCACTAGTCAGATCAAATTGAGTTAATGATATAATTTATTTGAAACTGGAAACATTATGCATTCAGTGAACTTTTCTGGAAAAAAATGTTAAAAATGAGTTTGTGTTCAAGTGGATTTTGCTTTCCATTTTCCATTTCCCCTCATTTTTTTTCTTTTGGAAATTGGAGAACATTTTGAAAGCTTTTTCCAATTTGGAAAACTAGAAAATATGGGTGAATAGTGGAGTAAGGATTTTTTGTTTTTTTTTTTTTTCAAGTTGGTCCACTTTTGGAGTATGGAGTTGTAAAATAGAAAATTTTTCATGCTACTAAATAGGCACTTAAGTAACCCTACCAGTAATATAGCAGCATCTATAAATTTTTGGAGGAAAGCATTACAGACCTGAAATAGAGAAATAAATCAAGCAATGACTGACCAAAAAAAGAAGGCCCATTAGGAATTTGAAAGAATACAACAGTATATAAAAGCACCCACCATGTCATGGAAACAGCAAACTGAAATTTCAGAAAGGGATGCAGCACTTTCGTGGTCACTAAACCTCTGATCAAGGTACAAGTAAAATCCCCCAAGGCATTTCACCATTGATTTATAATTTGCCCATAAACGTAGAAGTTCAGATAACAGGGGAGCACCATTTTTATCACTTAGGGATGGCAAAACCTACAAGCAAAATGAAAATTTATGAGATGACTGTTAACAAGAAGGCAACATAACTGATTAAAGGATTTTGTGCACAGTTGGAAAAGTTTATGCTTTAAACAAATACTCTCCCGATAGAAACACATCTAGAACTAACAAAGTAGCACTGACATTACAGATTGTTTTCCAGCAATATTGTTATAAGATTATGAAAGCTAAGATGCACTGGCTTTAAATGAAAGCATGCTGCAAATACTAATATTATTCTTCAGTTCTTTTAAAGATAAAAATTAAACATGATATTTAACAAACAAGAAAATAAATCAAAATGTAAAATACTTTAAGCAAACAAAGCATTCAAATTTCACTGAAGATGCATAAAAGCAAAATCATTACATATCAAGATCATAAAAGTCTCACCTTTAAAAAAATACTTTCTTGCAAAACTTTCTTAAATCTTTCATGAAGCTGCCATGAGTAGTCATTTGGTGGCGGTTGAACACACAAAAGATAAACACAACTATGAAATGTTAAAGATATCTCACAAGGGAATTGTCAAAAAATCAACTTGCAACATTTAGATTTTGGCTGTCACTATGGCAGATGCCATATAAGACAACAGGAAGGTAACAACAACGTCTATGAAATATGATTGTTCACCCATATTTATCAACTTTTCTAATTGTCCTATTTTTTTTTTTATTTTTGAATCCATCAAGAAATTTGCATTCAGTGAATAAGAGGTAAACATGTCAGAAACATAACCTATAGATTTTGGCTGTCACTATGGCAGATGCCATATAAGAAACAGGAAGGTAACAACGTCTATGAAATATGATTGTTCACCCATATTTATCAACTTTTCTAATTGTCCTATTTTTTTATTTTTGAATCCATCAAGAAATTTGCATTCAGTGAATAAGAGGTAAACCTGTCAAAAACATAACCTATACTCCTAGTCAAATCTTGTCACAACCATCCATGTAGATAGTAGAGAATCACTATTAGTTTCAAGTTACTCAAACAAAAAGGTAAGGTCAAGCAGTGGTTAGCATAAGTCCATATCTTAACAAATGCACAAAAAGAATTATGTAGAACTGAACACTTTATTTTTTTAAAGAATCCAAGATACATCCCCTAATACAATGAAAACTATCCAGTAAGGAAGCTTGAAACCATGCAGTAGAAGCTTCTATTCAACATTTGAATAGCCACCTTCAACAGATCTATAGTACGAAACTATTAATCTATTAATATTGAAGAGCTAAAGGCACTAGGAGGAAAATATGGGTATTACCTTACTCTGTTACGATTTATGAATATATGGTTTTACAAGTTTGATAACTTAGAACATTAAAAATCCAAACAAGATATGGTAACAGATGAAAGGCAGACACCTTATGAAAAATGACGGCTGCAAAGCAACAAATTAGCTGCTCTAGGAATTGGAAAATCACCATAAATATGAAAGTGGAGCAGAGTTAACTCTACTAAGAGTAGAATACTAAAAATGTGCCAAAAATATAGTTCCCTTGTTTTTTTTTCCTATTCTTTTCATAGTCTTAATAATAATTCTGCTAATATATAGTCAGTACACATTGAAAGAGAAACCTTTCTCCATTTTTCCAAGATATTTCTTCAATTAAGTATTAATTAATTGTATAATAATAATTTAAAGCTGATTAGTTCTTAAACATCCCAAACACTCAAAAATTGTTTTTCAGTAATTGACAAAATTAGAGAGCATATTTATGATACTAGTACAGATAAGAGAAAGCCAATTTAAAATAAAAGTATATGTTTCAGTGTACATCTAACAAAGTACCAGCAAGCAGAAAAGGATACTCATAATACTTCATGTATTCCTCTGAACTAAACAGTGCACTAGCAGTGTAACCATCCATCATCATCATCGCTTTGGCAACACCCTCCTCCAATCTATTCATCCCATCTTCCAGTGTCATCCTGATCATCTTTTTATTTATTTATTTATTTTGCCCTTCTTTTCTTTGATAAGTATCTTTCTATGCAATCTTCGTAAGCTCTTCAAATGCCCAAACAATTCCAAGATTAGTTAGCACAAAAAATGATTAAGACGAAATATACAATTCAAAGCCACTACAATCAGCAAATTTACATCATGCTAACCAATAATAGATGCACTTAACC
>CM008337.1:8808602-8820921 GCA_002525835.2 Ipomoea batatas | reverse complement strand
TTCCTTTCACTATTTTCACAAGTATAAGCCTTTATGGACATAACCATAACATATACAAGTATATATATCCATATAGTTCAACCAAACAATCAATTATCCAATTTCAAGTGACTAAACCAACTTAAGGGATTCCTTACCTCAACCGGGTTATTAGTCTCGTAGAAGACTCTTGGAGCTGATTTCCCCAATTTCACCTTAAAATCCTATGATTCCACCAACAACATATCACAACATACAAGAAATCTTAACTTAGATTCAAGCTCTAGGAAGGATTATAAAGCTTTCTACCGAATAAAATAGAAATTTACCGAACAAATTGCGATTGGAGCTTGAAACTTGCTTCTCTCTCTCTTTCTCTCTCTCTCTCACTCACGAAATTGCAGTGAAGATGAATGGAAGAAATGAAATTCTTCTTCCCTTCTTAACATATATACATATATACGTAATATGATATAATAATAATAATAATAATAATAATAATAATAAATATATGGATGATTATCCATTCATATATATAATAATAATAAAATATGTAATGTTTATCCATACATATATATAATAATAATATATGGAATGCTTATCCCTTCATATATAATAATAATAAACTATCTTCCAACTTATCAGTTGGGGTCCAAACAGATAAAGTTTTGGTGGAAAATAATTTAAATAGGAAGAATTTTGAAACCAAAAATTTATTCCAGACTAAACCTCAAAATTGGGCTAGGTTCGGTACACCGCGAAATTCTGCGATGCTACGATCACAACAAATTTTCACCCTTATACTCCGTCCAATTTCAACTTAACTAAGCAGGAAGTTCATACTTAGTCCTAATATGCATAATCATCCATTTCCTAAGGAAATCCGAACTGAAAATTCATCCTCAAAAATTTTACGGTTCGTGACCGGCACGAACGATCGCAACTTAATAACAACTATACTTCCTTATAAAAATTCCTTTGAAGTATCTGAAGATCATAACTTATGAATGTCAACGCCTTATGATAAAATAATAATGTTAGGAGAATACGGGGTATTACAGCGTACCTCAATGGGCTCTCAACGCAGATTAGGTATTTATGTGAGGTTTGTTTCCCCATCCATCATTAAATACCTAGAGCCCATGAATGTCGATCTATTTACTGCTCAGTATGCTGATTGTGTCTTTGATGAAAACCATTTCCCAGCATTATGGGGAAGAGAAAAGCCCAGCATTAAAGAAATGCCAGGAAATTTCATGGAATGAAAAAAGTCTTCAATATCTTGACCCACGTACTAATCAAACTGAATTTGATGTTCAGAAAATAATAAAATTTTCAAAAACTAGCAAATAATCTGCCAGACGCGTTTACTGACTACGGAGGAGTGACTAAGTCCTATATTCCCGCAGAAAATACTCCATCAAGAGTAATTGTCCTCAAAGGACCGAATAATATCGCTGACACTACCTAGCGCCAGAAGCTTGGGAGACCAGTCGGTGCAAGAGATTTAAATCCGCGGAAATCTAAAAGCAGTAAACAATCACAGTCACTCCAAAATCGTCCTGAAGATGAAAAACCCAGTGTAAATGCACATGCTACAAATAATTCTAACACTCGGAGTACGGAACATATTCACCAAGATATTATAGCAAATGAGAAAGACTTGATTGATGTAAACATAGAAACAGCTATCAACTTTGTTGAAACCGGAGAAAAATACAATAGAAATATAACAATCGTCGACGATCAATTCGCCTCTACAATTTCTCTTCACATTTCTTTCAATAATCTGGATCTAGAACCAAAAACAATAGTAGAGTGCCGGAAGCGCTCTGATTGGTTGAAATGGAAAGAGGCAATTGAGGCTGAGCTCAACTCGCTAAATAAAAGAAAAGTGTTTAGCCCTCCTATACTTACCCCTAAAGGTGTGATCCCTGTAGGATCCAAATGGGTATTTGTACGAAAGAAGAATGAACAAAATGAGGTGGTTAGATATAAAGCGAGACTTGTAGCTCAAGGATTCTCACAGAGACCTGGAATAGATTTTGAACAAACATATTCTCCTGTTTTAGATGACACATCGTTCCGTTATCTAATATCACTAGCAGTAAAAATGAATCTAGAAATGCAGTTAATGGATGTTGTGACCGCATATTTATATGGGTCACTAGACACTGACATATATATGAAGGTACCCAAGGGTATCCAAAATCCTTTATGTAAAGGAAAAATGAATCCAAATATGTTCAATGTTAAATTACAAAAGTCATTATATGGCTTAAAACAATCAGGAAGAATGTGGTTTCGTAGATTGAGTGAATTCCTATTAAAACAAGGATTTGAAAATAAAGATATCAGTCCTTGCATATTAACTAAGAAATCTCCTGATGAATTCTGTATCATATCCATCTATGTAGATGGCGTAAATGTTATAGGAACATGCAAGGATGTCAAAAGAGCTTGTTTTTGTTTAAAGAAAGAATTCGAAATGAAAGACTTGGGGAAAACCAAGTTTTGCCTCGGCCTACAGATCAAGCACCTCCTTGAAGGGATATTCATACATCAATCCAAATATACAAGCAAGTTATTGGAAAAATTCTACATGGATAAATCTCATCCACTTAATACTCCAATGGTAGTCTGATCAATTGAAGTTGATAAGAACCCATACAGACCTAAGGAGGATAATGAGGATATTCTAGGACAAGAAGTCCCTTACTTAAGTGCTATAGGAGCACTTTTATATCTTGCTAACTACACTAGGCTGGATATTGTTTTTTTCAGTAAATATGTTGGCTCGTTTTAGTGCTGCTCCAACCAGAAGACATTGGAATGGCATAAAACATATCCTCAGATATTTGCAAGGCACAAAGGATCTTGGGCTTTTGTTTAAAAATGATCAAGATATCACACTAGTGGGATATTCAGATGTTGGCCGGGTATATGTCTGATCCTCATAATGCTAGATCCCAAACCGGATATGTATTCCTTTGTGGAGGTACTACTATCTCATGGAAATCAGTTAAACAAACACGTACTGGTAGCTACCTCAACAAACCACTATGAAGTCATTGCTCTATACGAGACCTCAAAAGAATGTGTATGGTTGAGATCACTAATACATAATATTCAAGACTCGTAATGGGTATTAAAAGAGCCCCCAATGTCCTGTATGAGGACAATGCAGCATGTGTTGCACAAATGAGTAATGAGTATGTTAAAGGTAATCTCACTAAACAGATTGCACCAAAATTCTTTTTATCTACATGAGCTCCAGAAGAGTGGTGAAATACAAATTCAAAAGATTCAATCTAGTGAAAATCTAGCAGATTTATTCACTAAGTCCTTGCCTACATCTACTTTTGAAAAATATGTACATCAAATTGGCATACGTAGGTTTGGAAGGTTGTTGTCTTCAGGGGCAGCAACGACATCTCGGTGCACATAAATTATCGGTCCATAAGACCAATAACTCCTAAGAATAAACCCAGAAGGTTAACGATTGTACTTTTTTTCCCTTAACTGAGTTTTTTTCCCACAGGGTTTTCTCAGTGTAAGCTTTTTAATTAGGCAACCAAAGCAACACATGCATTACCCATATATCATGTACTCTTTTCTCACCTAGGTTTTTCCCACAGGATTTTTCTAGTGAGTTTTTAACGAGGCATGAATATGGTGGAATAATGTCCAAGGGGGGAGTGTTATAAAAGGTAAATTGAAATGGACATTATGACTTAATTTGTAACGGTCATCTTGATTATGTAACGGCTAATCATTGATTTGTAACAGCCACATTTATTGTGGCATTATGTTGTAATAGTTGTACTATTTATACCATGGAATGAAAGGATGAAATCCAAGCATGGTTAACTATGCGTTGCACTTTCAAGGGTCAACAATCCAACAGGGTTAAAAGTACTAATATGTAATAGTAATGGTGAGTCCTTAAATACGACTAAGAATGTCATGTAGTGACTCTCCCTATGTGGGAGGTCATGAGATCAAGCCTCAGTGGAGGCGAATTGATTCCTTGTGCTTCAACATGTTGAAAAAATATAAATGAATAGATACTACAATGTAATAGGGTCATCTGTATTAAAAACAATTACGACTAAGAATGTCGTATATAAAGAAGTCTTCAACTATTTGTAAATCATATTCCCATTGCTTAGTTATTAATGTTGCTACTTAATTTCACTTTTCAATTTGTACTACTGAATTTCTTTTTTTTTTTCGTATTAATACATATTTCAAAAGTAACAATATTCATTTTAATGTCTGTGCATCACACGGGTGAAGCTACTAGTTGATTGTAAGTATGTGTGTATTCTAAATTATAAATTAATTGTAGATGAAAGCTATTGAACTATTTAAAGCCACACTTAAAATTTAAATTTTGAAATTAAACCGGTTAAAATAAATGATCATGCATGGTATGATAAATAAATTGGGGGACTGTACAGATTCCAAAAACAGCATTCATAATTAAAATTAATATGATAACATTTAATATAAAATTGGAGAGTCGTCAATATCAATTTAAACAGACGTTTTAGAATATAATTGAATGTACACAGCAAAACGGTGCATTTTCGTTTAGGCGGGGAGATGACATAGCAACAAAGTTTTTGCTATTGTATAGAGTAAGAAGTAAGATTTGCTAATTTTGTCTTAATAAAAAAGAAAAGAAAAGAAAAAACCAAACACCTGTGTTAGTTTAATGTTTAATTAAAATTATATAACAGTCAGAGAGATGAGAATCATGACTTGGTAACTGAATACTATTTGGTAGCATCAACACAAGGAATGACAGGTCGATGACCCCAAACATTGCCGATGATTTGGGTTGTCATCACACTCTCATCTCATCAAAATTCCATTTAAATACCAAACTACTTAGCTTCTTGCATCCTTCCTTGGATGTTTGTATCATCGATCCCGGCCTCACTACTCCTAGCTAGGTGAAATTTTGCAGAGAATATAACCCTTCTTCTTATTTTTACTTGGAAAACCCATATATAGTTTTATTATATTGGAACATCAGAGAAAAAGGAAACATTCTAGTCTAGTCTAGAATAATAAATTATGGGGTCATCAAGGATGTCGGACGTAGAGAGAGTGGGTGAAGTGGTGGAGCCTCTCATCACCGGTGAAGAGAAAGTGGGAATGGTTGTTTTCAGCACTATTGTCGCCGTCTGCGGTTCCTACTCATTCGGAACATGCGTGAGTTTTTGTTCCCTTACGGAGTATTTGATTAGTTCTTAAGTGGCATGGGGTTAAAATTTGATATTTGGAATCCAATTCAAATACTTTACAATCAACTTAATTTTTAGTGAGAGTATCAATATAATGTGATAAGGTGAAGTAACAATACAAGTTTTACTCACTGGTTCAATAAGCAGTATTTGAGATAAAAGATTAGGATTCAAAATTGGCTCCCATAATATGGGTTAAAATGGGTAGATTCCTTGAATGAACTAACATTTCGCCTTGTCAGTACACCCATCCAAATACTCTGTCTGGTTGGGATGTGAGGGGCCTGTAGATTCACAGTGAGGATAGCTACCCCATCTCCATCCCCTTTATATATATTGTATGTATATGTGTCTTATGTATATACTTAAATATAAACAATGATTGAGTTATGGTGATGTATATTGTTTTTATCTTAAATTAATGTCTGGAGTAAATCTCAAAGTATGAATTTTTAATATTTCGCCTGATTAGAGGAGATTTATGGATCCGTCCATGAAATTGGGGATTCAACTTTTAAGGTAAAATAAAGTGCTCATGCATACCCATTAATTATCAAAAGTCTTAGACTTCATACATTTTCAAATTAATTAATATAATGGGCTAAAATTTAAATAATTTCTTATTAATTGTGTGGATTTAAATAAAGAATTTACTATCCCCTATAAATTGGGGTCACGTTATGAGTGTTGTATTTGATGCAGGTAGCATATTCATCACCTGCCCAATATGAATTAATGAGGGATCTGGACCTTTCATATTCCCAGGTTTCCTTCCCATTTTTGTCTCTTTGGAATTTGGTAGAGTGATATACTCAATAACTCAAATGACGTACAGTAGTATTTGTAATAATTCGAATGGATCATTCTAGATGCCTAATTCAAGCACTCACACATGTCCTACCTAGCTCATTTAATTTGTTACTAACTTTAGGAGATATTTGGTGATAGCGTATCACAATTTTTCTTTTGGTGTATTTGGTAAATAACTGTTAGTTGATTGAGTTAGTGAGTTTGACTAATTGATAACATTAACTGATTGTATGAAGATGTTTGGTAAATTAGTTATTAGCTGATAGCTGACTAATTAAATGCAAAATGACTTTCTCAAAAAGCTGATAAAGAAATGCTAGTTTTAACAATTTTTTTAATTTTAGCATTTTTGAGTAATAAACTGTTACAAAAAGATAATTAATCAAACACTCATATTAACTTTTTAACCAAGTCAAACAGTTAATAATGATCAAACAAATCAAAATTGGCTGATTCAAACAGTTAATAATGATCAAACAAATCAAAATTGGTTGATAAACTAACTATATTATTGAACAGTGTTTTTGTCTTTTAATAATTAATCACTTATAAAGTATTTTGAATATTTTGAGTGATTTAATTTTTTGTCCAAACACGTAGAAACAGCATACTAATTTAAGTCAAATTGTACGTACCCATGGGTTAAATAAAATTGCAGTATGCAGTATTTGGATCCATTATAACCATTGGTGCAATGCTTGGTGCAATTACTTCTGGGAGGGTTGCGGATCTTTTTGGAAGAAAAGGGGTAAGAATTTTTGAATTTTTGAATATGTGAAATTTTTTAGAGTAATGTAATGTTGGAAACTAAAATGTATGATTTTGTATTTTAATTTTTTGTTAGAATCTTATTACCTGGCCTTCAACACTTATTCTAGTTCTAACGTTTGATATGATCATGGAACAATTACTAGAAAATTTACTAGGCTTTGGCATTAATATTACTATCAACATGTACTACATATTATTTTGGTAGTTATTAGCATGGAGTTAATTTCATTTTTTGTCTTAGATTTATATGTGGTAGTATACTTTTAATCATTTTTTATTAGAACCTCCACATTTGCTTCTAGTATTATTGTGATATGCCCGCATGGACAGCTCAACTGGTCACATGGGTGAAGTTTGAAAGAAGTATTATTGTGATATTACTATTTTTGGTCCTACATCAACAAAATCGTTGAAATGACCTTAAATACAAGGGCATTTTAGTCTTTTTTTTTCTTTTTTTTTACAAAATGGGTGGACATGCTATATTTTTATTTTTAAAAATCTCTATTTGAAGATCTAAATGCCCTTGCATTTAAGTGCATTTAAATGATTTTAGTGATAAAGGACCAAAAATAGTCATACCACAATAATATTAGGATCAAACAGGAATGTTTTGAAAAAAAAAAAAACTAAAAGTGAAATTTCACATATAAATCTAAGATAAAAAATGAAATTAACTCTAATTTTATGTTACGAGGCTAAGAAGAAACAAAAAAAAAATAATAATAAAATAAAATTAAGTTGAATATTGGTGTTGATTTTCAGCGAAGAAAAAAAAAAAAGTTTAGATGGCAAAGTACCAAAAATAACATAGTATATAGACTATAGATGACAACGTTTTGAAAACTACATTATAAATGGCAAATTTATGGGACAACATCTGAGAATATGTAAATAGGTTGCTCTTACACTATCACTTGTGATATTTGATTTTTAGTTTTTCTTTTTAATTTTTCTTTTCAAACATTATTTATGTGATCAACTGAACTGCACATACAAGTTTTATAAGGGATAAATTCTTGTGCTAATTAGATAATGATTTATCACGATTTCTCCTCTCATGATCTTCGAGTGAGCATCTATAGAAAGCGTGAAGTTGTTACTCTTTGCGAATGTTATTGGTGTTGTACAACCTAGACTTGTTTGGTTTTATTTATATCTTTCCAATCTCTTTGTATTTTTTTCTTTAAAGTAAAATTGATTACTTTGTTTTTATTATTACTCTCTGAGCAGGCCATGTGGTTGGCAGCTATGGTTTGCATAAGTGGATGGGTGGCAATCTACTGGGCTTGGGTATGTATCCTCCCAAAGCCCATTTTTTCTTGATTACTAAATTTTTTATTAGGGAAATTAACATTTTTTCTCCATGAATTATATGCATATAACTACATTTCTTCTCTCAGTTATGTTAAAAGTGTCGATTTTTCACTGTGATATTAAATTGACTTTTTTATCCTTAAAATAACTATTTACTTATATGTACAGATGACCACGATTTGGTTCAAATCTAACCGAACATTGTAGCAATCATACCGAAATAGTAGGGACGGTTCTGATTACGAATTTACGATTCAGAACCGGAAAAAAAAAAATTGTTGAATCGTGAACCAGAACGGAAACGCAGTCATATATAGTGAAAATGTTCAAACACTAGTGGTAAATGATAAATTGGTTCGGTTCCAATTTTGATTTTGAACCGCTAATTAAAAATTTATTTATTTTTATAAATTCTATTTCTTATTTTTAAAATAGTTTAAATTCAATAATTTTTTTTTTGTTCTGAATCGTAACCAGAACCGTCACTACTATTTCGGTATGATTGTTATCATGTCCAGTTAGGTTCAAATTGAATCATGGTCATCCATACATATAAGCAATAATTTGTTGGAGAAGAAAAATAAATGAAATATTTATTTTTTAAGGGCAAAAATATCAATTTGACATCGGGAAAAACCACCACTTTTAACATAACTGAGGGGGCAAATGTGGATACATAAATAACTCATGGAAAAAATTGCTATATGCATATAACTTATAGGGAAAAAGTGTCATTTTCCCTTTTTTATTATTTGACATAATTTTAAATAATTAATTATTATACAAGTCAATAATTAAGCCAAAAAATCAAATATTGAAAGGAATTAATTAACAAATAATTTAAGGGGTGTTTGGTAAATAGCTGTTAGATGTTAGATGATTGGGTTAGTGTGTTTGACTAGTTGATATGGTTAGTGAATTTGACTAGTTGATAGCATTAACTGATTGTAGAAAGATATTTGGTAAATTAGCTGTTAGTACCCGATTACATTCAAAATGACTTTTATCAAAAAATAACTTTTTGAATTTTAACATTTTGGAGCAATAAGCTGTTACAAAAAGCTAATTAATCAAACACTTATATTGAATATTTAACCAAGTCAAATAATTAATAGTGGTCAAAATTACCTGATAAGCTACCTATGTTACTAGGGTCTAACCCTAATTGATGATACTCCGAAAATTTTACCTATGACAACATATATGCAAGAGAGTAAAAAAAAATGTCATTTCCCTCATTTTATTTTAGATAAAAAAAATAATTATGGATTTTTAATTACAATTTATTTTTGTTGGGGCAAATGGTAAAACTTTTTGACTACTTGATATGGTTAGATATAAAATTAGTTTGTGTAATAACGTTGTGAATGTTGTTTTATTGAAGGGAACTATATCATTATACTTGGGCAGATGCTTAACAGGATATGGCACTGGGGTTTTTTCATATGTGGTATTCTTTTCTCCAATTTTAATTTATGTATGTATTACAGTATTTATTATAAATGCACTTAATTCTAGATGATCTTTTTGTGGAGCAATGAATTGGAACATATATATGGTTAGATTTTAGAGTGGTGCTAATGTGGTTGGAAAATTTTCATATAACATTTGACATCATAACTTAAAGTTAAAGACGTGTATCAATTGATCATAAGATTTTAGAGCATTCTAAATATGAGATTTTTTAAAAAAATAATTTTTGGAATAGTAAAAAATTAGATGGTTGATTTTTAACAAACGTGGAGAGTGATTTTTGGTTGGATTTTTCTCCTGCAATCATTTATTTTTTTGTGGGGCCTACTAGGTGAGAGAAAAGGGAAAACAAATATTCTTAGCTGCGCATGGAGCGCAAGAATCGCGCCTACTGGGCGCATATTTATAATATTTTTAAAATTTTCTTTTTAAAAAAAAAATTTGTTGTCAGCCTTTTTCTTCTTTTTTTTTCTTTTTTTTTCTCCCTTTTTTCTTGTTATCATCTATATTTCCTAATTGGTACTTCAAAAATCGCAAAAAGTCAAGAGCTATTGAGGTTGCTATTAGACATCATTTTTTTTTTAAATTCTTGAGGGCGTGTTTGGAAAGCAGGAAAATGATTTATGGAAAATGAGTCATTTTCCAGAAAACATTTTTCTTTCTTGTGTTTAGTTGCAGAGTAGAAAATTATCTTTGTGTGTTTGGTTCATTTCTTAGAAAATGGGCAAGAAAATGAACAGAAATCCAAAAAATGGGCAAAAAAATACATCAAAACCAGTAAATCAATTGGTTTGCGAAACCAGTGAATTTACTGGTTTACGAAACTAGTTTGACTTTTTTTTGCTCAGAAATCAGAAAAGAAGCGAGAGGCGAGGAGAGGCAGACGCGAGAGGCAGATAAAAACAAGGGGAAATCATTTTCCTAAAAAAGTGGCTTATTTTTCATTGACCACATTTTTTCTCATTCCCAAACACTGAAAATCTAGAAAATGATTTCCAGAAATTATTTTTTGGGTTTCCAAACACACCCTTAGGTGACTTTTCATGAAACAATTGGAGTGGTGGATGTTCCAATCACTCTAATTGTTCTCTTGAATGCTCCTTAAAAAAAAGTCTGATTAGCGTAATTAATGTGCCCTGCGCGTACAGTGCACGCGTCCGACTGGGCGCGACTTTAGTTTTCACGCGGTATTAAATGCCTAGTTAATTAAAATGCTGGGACCCACAAAGCTGCAAAAATCCAATACCTTGCAGGAAGGTTTTTTTTTTTTTTCTCTCTCTCTACATTCTCATTCCTCCACATCACATTACATTTCCACGAATCTGTGTAAAAACTTTGCAAAACCAACTAATTAATGAGTGCATTACATTTCTTAAATACGGTATAAGAATTTTTCAAAATAGTACTCTGTTTCGTGTACAGGTAATGACTGCATTACCCCTCTGATCTCCAGGTTCCCGTATATATTGGAGAGATTACACCAAGTAAACTGCGAGGATTACTGACATCTTTAAATCAGGTAAGAAATGCTTTAATTTGTATTCACAAAATCCTCATCACATGCAATTTTTATTCTCGTAACAAAATGGTAATTTCGTCTTTTTAATTCAATAGTTGGTAAATGGTCAATCCATTTTCTCAATTATATCCGTGATCATATTTTGTTTCTAAGTTTCAAGTACGTCAATTGGTGGTTAGGGGATAGTTGGGCGAAGATTGGTGAAGGGTCAAGTCCAGCATTCTGCCCTCGAAAATGTGATGACGATTTATAAGAAAATGAAGTTGTGTCTTCGTTATTAGTTATAGCTTTTGACGTAGTAGTAGATGCTTGATCCTAACAATTTTTATAATTAAATACTAAAAAAAATTAGTGTTATTTTTCAAAATTTTAAAAATTACATTGAAAAGTTAAGACGAGAATTTAATAGCCAATGTAGTAATACCATTGGGCCGGGAGAGAGCTGAACTCATATGAGACTTATTAAACATTGTACAATCATTGTGGTCCACACAGCTGTGTGGACCATACTATCAAATAATGTACATTCAATATAAAAATAATGTACATTGTATTCAGGAAATATACATTATTTGTGTACTGAATATACATTATTTTTATAGTATAAAAATAATGTACATTCAGTACAAAAATAATGTACATTTAGTATATTAAAAATGTACATTTTATTATGGTCCATACAATAATTTGCCAACATTGTATGAATTATTATTCACTTCCTGTGAGATATAGATTATAGTGTAATTGTAATACATTCAATAATTAACATTTCGATCACATTGAGGAGTGATGATTGATTATGCTACAACCTTGACAACTCAAGAACAAAATGTGTTAACCATATAATTGAGAGACTAAGTTAACTATTTCTCTAAAATTGGAGAATCAAGACTATTATTTTTCTTTTCATTCTATTGATACTGGCCATGTTTGGTAAATAATCAGTCTATTAACCAATTTTGGCTTATTTGACCACTATTAGTTGATAAATAATAAGCCTTTTGTAACTCCAAAATGTTAAAATTCAAAAGGCTACTTTGAGTAGCCTTTTCAAATAGCTTTTTGAGAAAAGAAATTATACCAAACAGCCATCAGCTAACAACTAATTTATCAAACAACTTTCTACAATCAGCCAATGTTATCAACAAATCATACCTTCTAACCCAAACAGCCAACCCAATCAGCTAACAGCCAT
>CM008337.1:8784154-8801772 GCA_002525835.2 Ipomoea batatas | reverse complement strand
ACAGTGGCCCAAAAGTGGCCATAAAAGAGCTTATACAAATACTCAACCATGGTGCAATACACTCACTACTACATGCCATTCATCATAAAAAATGCATAAGTGTAGGTCATCATCTATTTGCTGTCAAACCATGTCTCCCTTTTTATTCATATTCAAGCACTTCTCAAGCACACAAATTATGTAGTAAGATGCCCAATACTCACCACCAATACAAATATCCAAACCAAAGCCTTTTCTCATCCCTTTCATCATCTTTTCCATCATTCTTTTGTCCCATATATTTCTTTTCAACATCTTTTCTTTTCCTCCTTCACCTTTTTTCACTTTTCATCTCCTATTTTCCATGATCCACCTCCCACTCTCTACCTGCAGGCCAACTCTAACTGTACATAGCTCTGTATTTTGATCAGCAGAATCTTCATAGCCTACAAGCAGAGCAATGGCTCCCTCACCCACCCTCTAAGCACACACAACTCTCCAAGGTACAGAACTCTGTAGTTTATCCAAGTAGAGCTTTGAAAGTATGCTTAGAACAATGGTATCTCACTCCACCACTACCCTTTGACCACAAGCAGCCCACCCTCCTGCAGATCTCTGCATTCTTATGAAGGGCAGCCTCTTATGCCCGGATCCAAGCAATGGCACAACTCCCTCACTCCCACTCACTCCCTCACATTTTGTTTTTCATATCATATCAGCTTCATACATATCTCCTTCCACCCTTAGAACTTGGAAAGCCCTCCCCCTACAGATCTTTGTAGTGTCACAGGAAGGACCCTTTACCTCCAAGAACTAAGCAATGGATCATCCCTCATCACCTATTCACCATAACAAATAGATATCAATATCAGTGGTGAGCATCACCATCTCATGCATCAAGCAGAATATTCAAGCACACAGTCATGCACCCATTCCCCCCCACCCTACCTCTACATAACCCCCTAGAAGAGAGAATGCAATGACAGTAGAGAGAAATCAACACACACTTGTGCATCTCTGTGACACCATAGCACCATTGTACTATATCATCTATGCTCAGAATGGAATCCTTTCTGCATAGATTGCAGATCAGTCAAAACACCCGCTTCATCTCTGCAGATTGCAGATCAACACTCAGCTCCTTTTCTTTTTCTTCCAATAACATATGATCACAGATCTCCTCAAGCACCTGCAGCTTGCTGATCAGCATCTGATTCAGTTGTGCCTCAAACCAGCTCCCTAGTTAAATCATTGCTGGTCCTTCCAGTATTGCATCTCAGCCCTGCATCTGCATTAAGCAAAATGTTAGGAATTCCACTCTGCTTTTTCCTCTACACTCCTTTTTCTGCTCTCTCTTCTTTTTTTTTTTCCAACATTCTCCCTCAAACACCAAACATCCCCTTTATTCCACTCTCTCATTTTACCTCAGCCCCTTACATCACAAACACAGAACACCACACCACCAGGATCCCAAACTTGGAACCCACCCCAGATCCAAAGCATAATCATATTGAATCCACCCCAGGAGCAAATTAAACACAAAGTGAGGAATGCCTTCAAGAGAAAGGATCCCTCCTAACCCTTTAGGTAAACCCTCCTTTTTCAAAAACATTACACTGCCCCCAGTGCAGATGTTCACCAGACATTTAGCTACACAGTTAACTCTTTCAGCACACTGAATGTTGTAGATCCTGATGTCAGAACAATTGTTACCATCCCAGATCACACCTCTCCTATCCTCAGTCTCAAAATAAACAGAGTTCACATTTTTACTTATGCACCAATCTGTGTAATCATGTAACATCCTTACAATCAGGCTTTTGATTTCTGTTCTATCATGTGAAGTGTAAACACCAGCCACACAAAACATCCCCTTTGAATTTCTCCCAAAAAATCCACAACTTAAGCCATCCCTCCCAACTGTCCAATTGATTTTCACACTTCCAGGTCATGGTCTACACCAACAAGATTTTTGAACTATCCTCCCACAACCAAACCCCTTAGCTTTCTTGATTATGAAGTTCCAATTGGGTGGCAAGGGATCCCATGAGGGCCACTTCCTTTGGATGCAGTCAACAACATCTCTTGTTACCTTATAGATAAGACAAAGCTTCTTTAACAGTTTTAGGAATATAAATAGAATCAAGAGAAGCCATGAAAGAACAAGAGGTCTGATGTAGCATACCCTTCTGAAGCATATAAGAAGCAAAAGGGAATGAAAAATATTCCTTAGCATTATCACTACGTAAGATTTTAACGACCACCCCAAATTGGGTTTCAATTTCAGCACAAAACCCACGAAACAAACCAAACAATTCAGAACGACTATTCATCAAATATAATCACGTCATACAAGAAAAATCATCAACAAATGTAACAAAATACTTAAACCCCGGTTTAGAGGTCATAGAACATGGTCCCCATACATCAGAATGTACTAACTCAAAAGGAACAGTCGCACGTTTGTGGACTCTATGACTCAAATGCACGCGATAATGCTTAGAAAACTCACAAGGTAAGGAGGACAAACTCCGAAATTGAGGACATAATGTCTTTAACAATGGAAGGGAAGGACGACCTAAACGACAATGAGCATCAAACGAGGTGACAACACTAGAACAAGCCACAGACTCCAGCCTTGTGGTGTCAAGAATATAGAGATCCCTAGACATGTGTCCCTTCCCAATAACCCTCCTTGTTGTAAGATTCTGAAACAGACGATGGTCAGGAAAGAACATAACACAACAATTTAAAGTACGAGTAAGTTGGTTGACCAAAATTAAATTGAATGAGAAGTTAGGCTGGCTCAAGACAGATGACAATGGGAGCGAGGGGATAGGCAAAATAATACCAGACCAAGTACAGGGGAGGTGGATCCATCCGCTAAGGTGACAGGAGGACTATGTGTATGGGGATAAAATGTGAAAAAAATACTAGAGTTACCTGTCATATGATCTGTGGCTCCTAAGTCTATGATCTATTTGGAAGAGGACAAGAGAAGGCAAGAAGTTGTATTACCGGAGTCAACAATAGCAGTGACCGAAGATGATGAATGCTTTAAAGAAGCTCGGTACCGAGAAAACTCAACAAACTCATCAACAGAGATTAGGACCGATTTAGCAAATATACCAGATTGATATTCAGTCATACCCAACCAAAGATCACAAAGCACACAAAATAGGAACCTGAAGGTGTACGATACAACCTGACCGTAAAACCGAAACAACTGATCCAAACTAAGTCCAGATCCGAGACTACTGGACTCAGGCGATCCTGGAGGTGTCGACCGGGAAGCTTTCTGGTCGCTGGAGACGTCGCACGCGTTGGCGTGAGACCCACGCACTAGGCAGATCGACACCGGATTCTGCAGCTAGGGTTGTTGGACGCCGGCGAGTCTTCCTAGATGGGCGGTGACGACAGTGGAGCGAGAAAAAAAATCTTTTATCGTACAAGCTCAGATACCATGTTACGAGAGTAAAGAGAATACTTGACTCGTTGGGCTTCAGTAGGTTAAGAAAGTATATATGGACATACACTACATGTAACAGGGTCAATAGTACTAAAAAAAACAAAATATATTATTTTTCATCAAATAAAGAAATTTAAAATGAAACTAAGCTTATTTTTATTTATAGGTTGTGTTGACCGCATTGGGCGCATTCCTAATGGATACAGCTGGTAGAAGAAGCCTTCTCTTGGTAAATAAATGCAGCAAAAAACATTACTAATCACTGTTTTTATTATATTATTTTTCAAAATTTGAAAAAAAAATTAAAAATAAAAACAAATATATATTACCAAACATTATTATATTTTGTTTATTCATTTATTCTATTTCTTTTGGTTAGTTTATTTATTTTGTGTGTTTCAGTTGTCTTCATCTGGCTTGCTATTGGGCAATCTAGTCATTGCATTCTCATTCCTTCTTCAGGTTTGCATAAATGAATTAGTTTCGACTCACAAAAGAAGATTTTTGAACATATATATGCCTCAAATTATATAAATTGACATATTATTAATTTTTTAGTTTAAATAATTAATTGATTTTCTCTCTCCAATTTATTAATATGTTATGACCATAAATCTCTATATTTATAATAATTTTTTAATTTTATTTTGTAATGATATGATCTATATTTTTAAAGGGAAAATTGCATTTTTCGTCCCTAAGTTATAGGGTAATTGTAAGATTGTTGGTCATGCTCATTTTTCTTCCCTAAGTTATCATTGGCGTTGCACTTTTCCCTGAGTTATACTAAAATTGCAAAGTTCGTCCCTAATGTTTTATTAGTAAAATGACAAAAACTGTAACGTCAATGATAATTTAGGGATGAAAAGTGAGAATGACCGACACTTGGGGACGAATTCTACAATTACTTTATAACTTAAGGACAAAAAGTGTAATTTCCCCACATTTTAATTAGTGATTGTTTTTTCTTTTTGGTTTTCAAAAACCAGGACAAAGGATTTGCTTTAGACTTGGTCCCTGACCTAGCCATTGGAGGTGTTCTTGTAAGCTCTCTGTCTGGTCTGAATATTGTGATTTTGGTTATTTATTCTCAAAAGACTTTTCATTCAACATTTTAAATTCTTTTTTTTTTTAGTATTACTGACTCTGTTACATTATTTTTTTCTTTTTAATAAAACATCTTTTTTTCTCTCTAAATTTCTATCTGCATGTTGAGCAGGTTTACATAGCTGCTTTCTCAATGGGGATGGGAGCAGTTCCTTGGATCATTATGAGTGAGGTAATTACAGAATTTTTTTTTTTTTTTTTGAAAAATTTTTTTGAAAAAAAAACAAAATTTCTACCACAAATTAATTAGTTATATCGTCATGAGGTGATGAGTTTCATGTACATGTAAATCTTGCTTGAATCAAGTGTTTGTCAAGTATAAAGAATCCATCTATTGAATTTATAGAGTTTAAATTGAATATGAAGTGTGTACATATATATGGTCTAGTTCTCATGAGAATAAAGTTACCCATGATAAATATGGACAATTGTTAGCTATTGATCTAATAGATCTAATAGTTGAAAAACAAAAAGGGAAAAAATATAGGTGTGGGGTCAAACTTTAAAAGTGTAATATTTATAAAATTGACCTACCATTTCTTTTCCTTATTTTCTAGTCATTGATCATCTAAGATATATGGATGTGATTTCTTCGCACGTTCTCAAGGGAAGCGAAATCTCATTTCAAAAAAAATATATATATATAGTTCTTAGGAGAAAACAAAAGAACCAATCTCAACCATCCATATGAACAAATCTAAAAATTTAGAGCAAGGAGAGAAAAAAAATTTATTTGTTGACATCTTGGTAATTTTCTCCAACTTTACTATACGAGCACTTTACAATACTATACCGTACATTTTGGTCATTTTGTAATTGCAGTGCACTTAGAATTCACCATTTAGATCGAGTTTATGGTTTAGATTTTTTGTTTGGTTTAGTGTTCATTTTATAGGTTGGGTTAGATGTTCACCTTTTTAAGGCTTAGAGTTTAGTATTTACAATTTAGATTTAAGATTTAATTTTTCGATGTAGATTTTAAGATATATTCATAAATGCACTCTATACTATTAAAAGACACACTCTATAGGGTTAAAGTTGCACCTTTAAAGTTTAAAAAAAAAATTATTAGAATGCTGATACATTTTATTTCCTCAAATTGTATAAGACCCATTACATTTTTCTGGATAAACGGTTGTGATTAGTTCTTAGTTTTTTTATCGGGACTGATTCTCAAGTGAGTATGTCCCTATATATAGAAAAAGGCTAGGAAAATTTTAAAATAGCGATCGACACTCATGACTCTTATATTGGCACCATCCCAAATCGAATGGTAAAGATTTTGAGTTTGTACCGGTACAAAGTTAATATTCCCTATAGTTTATAACTTTGAGTATGTACAGAAGGACAGTGATGTGGTGAATTTAATATAATAACTCTAATAATTTTGAAATTTATGTGTGAAAATTTGTTTGTAATTGTTGCAGGTGTTTCCTTTACATGTAAAGGGAATAGGTGGAGCTATGGTGACTCTGATGAACTGGATCACAACTTGGACCGTTTCTTTCTCCTTTACCTTTCTCATGATGTGGAGTACATATGGTATGCCAATACACTTTAGGATTTTATCTATGTTATTAACTTATTTTATTTATGGTGAAAATTAAATGAAGAAAATTTTATTCCTCTCACAAAGATAATGATAATACAAAATTAAAAATATAATGCTAGCTTGCTCCCACCATAGTCACACTAACTTGTTGAAACACTCTATCTTTAAGCCTTCATACTCCCGACAACCATAGCCACAATCTCATTGTTGCTTATCGCTTTTTATTTACCACCACAATATTTTTTGAGTCATAAGAAACTCGAAAGAGACTGTCATTTTCCTCTCTAGCCACTAAAAATGACCGAGAGGACTACCATAGAAATTTTAAAATAATTTCTGACTTCTAGAAATTAGAGAGAATAAAGCACTTTTAATTTTTCTAGTAGATCAGAGTAAGAAATTAAGAGTTTTGAGTAGTATGTTATACTTATATGTTATGATAGGATTTGGGTAAACCATATAGCATGCTTTAAACATTATAATAAGAATAGACTAACTAGATGCCTTATGGCTAGCATGCTTTAAACATTATAATAAGAATAGACTTATGGTGTATATCCAATAATATTTGGCCGGGAAAATACTTAAATATACAAAATTTTGTACATAGTTGTGTGCTAATAATGTAAATTCAATAACTTTTTATTTATTTCTTAGTCACTCATGAATTTCCTTTTATTTTCACGTACAAATAAAACATTTACTTTAAGAATTACTTTTAATTTTATTGCGTGCGCTGTGCCGGAATAACATCCATCCTATGCTACTATTGTTTTTAAGGTACATTTTTAATCTTTGCGGCCGTTTGTGCATTGGGAATTGTGTTCATATACAAAATGGTTCCAGAAACAAAAGGCAGGACCCTTGAAGAGATTCATGCTTCACTGAATTCATAGTAAGCTAAGAATTATGAAAGGAATCGGAGGACTAAACCAGGAAAGTTGAAGAAATTAAATGACTTCAATTTTGACTTCAATTTCATGCAATAGTGTTTATGAACAAATTAATTAAACGTACACAGCAGAGACATGAGTCACAGCATGTTTTCTGATCTGAAGACTTGGGTTTGGTTTGGATGAGCTTTATTATATCTACTGCATGCTTTCAGCATTCTAAATTTTTTGTGTTAGTTTCAATAGCTTTCAATAGGCTTATTATATTTGCGTTAGTTTCTAAATATATGCAAACTATTTAGAAGAGTTTATTTATTATTCTTTTTGGAAAAAGTGTCAAATTCGCCCACTAAGTCAGGTGGATAGTGCAATTATGCCCCCAACTGTGAAAAAATTAAAGCTCCATTCAAGTCCACTAAACCGATAAAATTGTTCAATTAAGTCTAAGTTGACTTGTTTATCAAGTAAAATTCAATTAGTGGGCCTAATTGCACTATCTACCCGATTTAGGGCCAATTTGTCACTTTTTCATTTTATATTTTATTTTTCAAAATAAATAATTTTTTATTTATTAAAAATATTATTTATTATAAATAAAAAATAAATAATATTAAAAAAATAGTCACCGACAGTGGATGTTCTTCCTCACTGACAGTCGTAGCTGTCCTGCAGGACGACCATGACCGACGGAGGAAGACGGTCATGGCCGTCTTCTAGATCTAGAACGAGGGCTACAGCCATCGCCGTCTTCCAGACAGAGGGGACTGGAACGAGGGCGGGCCGGCGGGGCGGCCATGACCGTAGCCCTCGTTCCAAATCTAGAAGACGACCATGACTGTCTTCCTTCGTCGACCATGTCCGTCTTCCTTCGTCGGCCATGGCCGTCTTCCTTATACGGTCGTGCCCGTCCTATCGGACAGCTGTCTGACAGCCGGTGATTTTTTTTAAAATATTATTTATTTATTTTTATTTATAATAAATAAAATTTTTAATAAATTAAAAAATATTTGTTTTTTAGAGAAGTAAAAAAAATATTTGTTTTGAAAAATAAAATAAAATAAATGAAAAAGTAATAAATTGGCCCCTAAGTCGCGTACTGCAATAAGGCCCCCTAACTCAATTTGACTTGATAAACAAGTCAATTTGGACTTAATTGAACAATTTTACTGGTTTAGGGGGCTTGAATGAAGCTTTTTTCAGTTAGGGTGCCTAATTGCACTATCCATCCGACTTAGAGGGCCAATTTTACTATTTTTTTTTTGAGAAAAACCAAATCAATTACTCATTGCTTGAATACAGTGAAGGGGTGAGCCAATCCAAATGTTAAGATCAGTGTTTGCATGGGCAGCCCGAATTAACGTATGAACCTGCACATTTTCTAATCTGTTAACATGACTAATGGCATATGCTTGAAAATTAGACAATATTCTAAGACTATCCCTAACAACAAAATTAGCATATGATTGATCCGAAGGAAGGTCGGTAAAGAGCCAGCACACTTGTTGACAATCTGATTGGACACATATTTTTTGCCACCTCTCGCTCTTAGGCCAAGATAATGGTTCCTTTATTGCGAGAGCTTTTGCAAGATGTTGATCCTCCACCGGTCCAGTCCAGAGATAGCTTCCAAGAATACTCCCGTGTGAGAGACGACTACTGCTTCAAAAGATGCTGAATTATCCAAGACTGAAGCATCTACGTTGTAGGTAACCCAACTATGATCAGGCTGGGGCAATTCACAATCAACCTGAGTTGCTGAGCTCAACCCACTACTAATTGATATAAGAACTTAAAATCATCCTGATTCTATTTTTTTTTTTGAATACTACTGACTCTATTACAATGCAGTATTAATAGAATCATCCCGATTCTATTGATATCCCATCTTGTGTTATTCCATATTAAATCACTTCTTCCCTTCTAAATAGACCATAAAGTCGCCACAATACTTACAATTTGAAGGCAAAATGAACAAATATACACTTATCAGAATACTATATGGGTATGTAGTGTCAATTGGGTTTAAAACGAATACATGTAATATTCTTTTATATTCAAGTAGTTCTAAATGTATTTTAGATTCACAATTGAAAAGGACTAAACATACATAAAACAAAAACAAAAAAAAAAAACAAAACAAAACAAAAAACAGAAAACAAAAAACAAGAAAGCAAAAAAAAAAAAAACAAAAAAAACAAAACAAAAAAACAAAAAATAGAA
This sequence comes from Ipomoea batatas, assembly GCA_002525835.2. Taxonomy (NCBI): domain Eukaryota; kingdom Viridiplantae; phylum Streptophyta; class Magnoliopsida; order Solanales; family Convolvulaceae; genus Ipomoea; species Ipomoea batatas. The sequence continues at coordinate 8,792,552 of CM008337.1, read as the reverse complement.
CAGAACAGAACAAAATATAATATTATATATTTATATGTAGTCATAGTGGTAGATACCTAGATAATATGAATAATGGTGGTGGAGGATAAGTAGATATAGGTACTGATAGAGTAGGTAGGTGGTGGTATAGTAATATAGCTAGGTAGGGTAGATGATATGACTAGATAGATAACAAGTGGAGTAAATTTTGTAAGTAATAATAATAGTGACTATATCTAAAATTATGTGTAGATTTTCATATAAAAAATGGAAAATAGTGCTTGAAAATACACATTTTTCATTTTTCCAGAAACTAATCCCACCCACCCTTAGAACTTTATTTAAAACAACATTGAAGTGAAAAACTGATACTGAACAAACATTTAAGGACAAAATCACAAGTAGACAAGACATTAAGGCTCAAACTTGGAATTTGATTGACTACATATATAGGGGGTGTTTGGTAAAACTGTTAGTCGATTGGGTTAGTAGGTTTGGTTAGTTGATAGTATTAGTTGATTGTAGAAAGGTGTTTGGTAATCAACTATTAGCTGATAGCTGATTACATGCAAAATGATTTTCTCAAAAAACTTATCGAAAAAACTGTTTTGAACAACATTTTGAAGTTGTTACAAAAAACTAATTAATTAAACATTTATATTAATTAGTTATTTAACCAAATCAAATAGCTAATAGTGATCAAATAAACCAGAATTGGCTAATAAACTTACTATGTTACCAAGCAGGGCCATAATCTCTTATAAATATCTCCATTTTTGTTTACATTCCTTAAAACAATATTTACATTTACATATGCAATAAATCTCCTATTAAACAACCAGAATGAAATGTACTTACTGGATGGAAATGATTCTACCAAGGCATAGAAGCAGTACCTCCACCATCCTCACTTACAGGAAAAACAACACCCTCAGTTGTCCAAAACTGGCTTTCCTCCTCCATTCCTGAATCATCTTCAGAACCAAACTCTTCTTTGTCTGTATCATCTTCAGAGCCAAGATCATCGAGCTCGAATAAATCATCTAAGCCATCATAAGAAACATCGAAGTCATCATCAATTTCCTCCTCATTCGAATCAGCGCTTGTGCTGAGCTCAATGGCTTTGCCTTTAGCATATCCCTTCCTCTTCTCTCTTCTCAATTGCTTCCCTTCCCTAACCAACTGCATAAACTTATCTTTGATAACCAGTAGCTCATCCTTCTCCTTAAGCCTACCATCATCATAGCCTTCAACGAGAAACACAGAGTGTCTCAGCCCCTTCAAACTCACATAGAACAACTCGGGGTGCCTCACCAGCATTGCCCTCAACTTGTTTGGCAACCCGAAGTCCTTCCTGAAATGCGTCAAGTGGTCTACAAGAGTCCTCTTCTCGACCATCATGCCTAACACCTCCCTCACAACCGCACACGCCCTTTTCTCCTCTTCAATGGACTCCTTGGGGAAATCCTTCACTCTTGATCTATACGGACACAAATCCGGGAGTTCATTGAACTTCATGAGATAATCCTGATGCCGTCTCTTCAAATTGATCCCCTTTCTGAGCCTCAAATGTTTAAATCTCAGCGGTCTATCGACAATCAGCCCAAGTGAAGCAGAGTCAACTTCGCGCAAGGGTAAAGGACGAGCCAAACTTGAATCCCAAGAAACAAGCTCAAGAGCCCTTCCATACGAAGTGTCCACAACTTTGAATCTCTCCGGGAATTCATTGCAGAGGCGAGAGCGGAAATTAACAGGCAAGCCAAGATCAGGACCAATGTGGACGAGCTTGGATAACAAAATCCTACGGTGCGATGAGAGCATTAAAAGCTTCTGAAGTTTGGCGGCTAACAAAACCGACATCTTGGACTTCAGTTCATATTCTCTAACAGCAAGAGCAGCTGCAGCTGGAGTGAGCCTAACGCATAGCTGGGAGAGCGGTTTGGTGGCATTCAATGGAGTTGGAGGTGTGGGGATAGTGAAAAACTCGAAAATGGTAGGATAACGATGGATCATGGAAAGTATAGAGTGGGTTTTGGAGAGAGCCAGATAGGCACGACACTTGTAAATAACTTTGAGGGGCAAGAAATGTTTGGGTTTCGAAAGAAGCAGTGTCTTTAGCTTCTGAATGAAGCGGATTTTGTTGCTCTTTACAACATGCCTGTCCAACGATCGATCACGCACTAGCTTGAAAGGACCAGAAGAAGCACGAACAGTTGAACTCCTAACAGACACTGTTGTTTTGGGTCTGAGCACCACAGCATCCACAAGACACCACTCTTTGCTTCGCCCCGGCAGGAAACTGGAGTGGAGAGGAGTCAAATGCGAGTTGCTTGGGAATGGAAGTAGTCTTACTGGTAGCGTGAGCATCGTTTACTGTTTCACCAGCCGGTTAAGGCAAATAATCAAACATTTGGTAGGCGTCACTGATTGTAGTCGTTGAGGCAAATGATCGAACACTTTGCAGGCTAGTCGTTGAGGCAAACCATCTGAGACAATCTATAAATTATAGGTTTTGAGGATCATGCTTCAAGCCTTTTCAGAATGTAGTCTCAATGATTGAATACTTGGTAGGCGTCACTTCCTCCGGTCACAGAGGCAAATGATCGAACACTTGGCGGCGTCACTGGTTCTGGACTTCTGGCTGTTAAAAGAAGAGGGACTCAGAAAGGCGATAAATGTGTTTTAGACTTTAGATGCGCTTGAATTAGAAATGGGAAAATTACTCTCTCTCTCTCTCTCTCTTTTTTGGTTTGTTTGTGCAAAAATATTTCATTATATGAAAGTGATGAATTTTAAATAATTTTTTATAAAATTTCTCTATACTTTTATAAATTTTGTAGGTGTTTTGAAAATTATAAGGAGGTGTTCGGTTCAAGATATACAAGATAACTAATGTTATATTTGTTTGGAAATATAAAATTCTCATGTTTGGTTTAGATTATATAATTTTTGGTCAAACTGTTTATTGTGTCCCTGTACTATAATATTTTGTTTAATTTAATCCTTATACATTTATTTTGTTCAATTTAGTCTCTGTACTTTAAAAAATAGTGCAATTAAATACAATAGCTAACGGTGTTAATATTACCATTAACTGACGCTAACATTGTCACTGCCACATCATGATGTTTATATTCTAACTCATTTATTACTTTATAAATATTTCAAATTAATTATCTTTACCAGCTATATATGGAAGAGATTTGAACACTTGACCATATATATATATATTAAAACAAAAGTGTCATTTTCCCGCTCATTTTAGACCAAAAAAAAAAATTAGTTTGAAATTTGAAATCAGTCAACATAATATTACACTACTTAACAAAATTAAATTTAAGTGTTTTTAAAAAAAATCATATTTAAGTGTTCAAATCTTAATGTAAGGTTGCTTGTAATTGTTTGTTTTTAACATATTAATTAATGTAATATATAGGTGGTAAAAATAATTAATTTTAAATATTTATAAAATAATATATAAGCTAGAAACTTAGAATATAAATACTCCATCAATATATTAATGTAATATTAATGAATAAAATAGTATACTACATTGGTCTCATAGTTTTCCCAGGTAATATAACTTAAAACCACTTAGAATTAGGGATGTTAAAACCAAAAAAATTTAAGGTTAGCCTCCAAATATTTTAGCAAGATAAAAATTCAACCCGATAAGTTTGAAATTGATAAGCATGATGGTCCGAACGAGCTAGCCCAAAATTTAGTATATTAGCCTGATAGCTCGAGCTACTTAAAGTTATTCTTTATTATAGAAGTGATAAGAAACACAACATATATGGAAATTATAGATAATAACCTCATCTTTAGTATTTTTTGAAAACTAAAATTTTAAGTAAAATTTTAATAAATATATTACAAAATAAAATATTTTAAAAAAAATAAATAATAAAAAATTATAAAATTACAATAAATATTATATTTTAGTGTAACTGTGTAAGTATATAAGTATATTACGAAGTAATTATTTTTAATTCGAATTTAGAAATGAGTGTTTAGATTGATTGAATGATTTATAAGTTTATATTTATTTTTGTAAATGCACGTGTTAATTTGGAATATAATTATAATTTATTTATCACTAATATAATTTGGTTATTTTGCCTAAGCTATCTTTTGGTTATTTCGATGAGTGAGAGTGACAGACGTGTCAACTCCAAGCTCTTAGCCATATTGGAGATAGTGTTAGAGTTATAAACTAGTCACAAAATATACTTAACATTATGCTCACATTAAAAGATTCATACTTAAGGCATGCTTTTAAATATTTTAGGGATCATACAGTGCATATTTTCTTAAGTAAATTTGGATGATTTCTTTTCAGTTGTGCATATACATTTTGTTTCTGGGACTAAGAATAAACTGATCATAGAAGATAGGAACCTAAATGCATGTGATCATAGAAGATATTACTCTCTTGAGTAGAGGACATATTATTATGGTTTATGTGTTTTGTTCTTTAATGAAGGTTATGTCAATACTTGCACCAAGTGGGAGAATGTAAGTATTTTCTATTTTTTTCTCTCTCTCTCTCTCTCTCTCTCTCTCTCTCACACACACACACACACACACACACATATATATAATATAATATATTGTATTATTAAGTGGTTGTGGTGCAAATAAATGATTAAGTCAATTAGTGATTTAATTAAGTGGTTGTGGTGCAAATAGATGATTAAGTCAATTAGTGATTTAGTCAGTTAGGTAACTTAGGATATTCAGTTTAGCTTAACTGAATATCTGCCTATATTGATGGCGTGTAGACAGTAGGCTTCTAAGCAAAAGAGTAGGCTTACAAGCAAAAGAGTCCTCTCATTGCTCCCGTATTCAGAATACACACCATTGCTCCCGTATTCAGAGTACACACCATTACAAGTAAAAGAGTCCTCTCATTGCTTCCCGTATTAAGAATACACACCATTTCTTGCTCCCGTATTCAGAATACACACCATTACAACTCTCATTGCTCCCGTATTCAGAATACACACCATCTAGTATTCAAGAGAAAAGTGGTAGACAAGAAAAGTGGTAGACAATACACTAATGTTATTCTGATGGCATGTAAGCTTCTAATTAGCAAAAGAGTCCTCCCAAAAGAGTCCTCCCAATCTAAGCAAAAGAGTCGTCACGTTATTCAGATGATCCTAAAGCTTCGGCTGTTACGAGGTGAATGTCAAATTTTGTCACGGGCTGTTTGGCCTTGTATGACCTTGTATTTTTGGGTATTTCATTTCATTTTTGGGTCAAATACGGTAAAGTCGTCATAATTTATTGTCATTGGTGCTTGCCCTCTCCAGTCATAACTTATTCGTGGCAGATTAGCAGGTCACATTCACGGTTAATTTCCTCTTCAATTCGCACATAGAAATTTCACTATGCACCAAATACAGTTCTATTGGCAGAAGCTCTCGCAAAGAAGCTTCAATTCCAATCCATACCAACTATCAAACACTATATATGCCAGACTTCATCCAATCAGTGGTTCTCCCTCAGTCTAGCCTATGCCAGAGTTCACTCCGCTAGTCTATATCCAGCATCTAATGGTGGCTTCAAAAAGAAAAGATAAAAAAAAGGCAGTAATTTAAAGATAATAATATGATAATAAGGGCCAAATATATATAGAAACTAAGTATTTAATACACCGGATGGATATGATATGATGCATCTCTGATCTTGGACAACCTAACGTAACTAACGAATATAAGTTTCACATGCAGGAACGAAGTAAAACGAAACTAGCTAGCTAGCTAACAAATTAAACTAAAAACAAGCATGAAATCAATAACCAGATAGATAGATAGATAGAAGAGATCAGATCTGCATCGCATGCATGCTTTGCTACGGTGCTTTCAACTTTGAAGCTAATAATTAATTAGCTAGCGATCAAAATTAGGATCGTTTGGGCGAAGCTGCTTGCACAAAGTGAGGTAGACGAGATAAAGCAGCCTATCCTTGGAACCAGTCCTGTGATTCTTTGTGTGTTGGCAGAAATACTTGAGTTGATCCAGTGTGCAACAACCAAGGAGTTGCCCCAGTAGCAAGAAGAGCCAATTTATGGCTTTCTTACTGCTACTTATGACGGGTTTTGCGCTGTTTTCTTGGTGGCAGTAGCGGCACTTGGGGAGAATAGGGGTCTTCCAAACTTCGGGCGCGCGCTCGTACATTCCGTCTTTGTTTTCCCATATCAACACCTCCAATTGTGAGAACTTGTCTCTCAAGTCGAAATCCATTTCGTATTCGCACTCGCACCTCTTGCACTTCACTCCTCCCTTGATCTTCTCGATCTGCAGGTTGGATAGCAGGTGGTCTAGAGTGTGTACTATGGCAGGCCTATCGGTCGCCCAGGCATAAGGCGGGACGATAGTTTCGCTGTCGCTGTCATTGTCGTTGTCATTTTCGCCCTCACTAGTACCATCCCTCTCCCTCTCCCTCTCCCCTGCCCCCTCGGGCGGGGAGGAGGATGGTGAGGGGTTTGGAGGGTAGGCACTTGGGGGCAGTGGTGGTGGAGGCGGTGGTGGGTGGGCCCCACTTGGCTCACTTGGCTCCTCGGGGGACGAGGATAGCGGAGACAAACTTAGTGGAGGCGGTGGTGGGTGGGCCCCACTTGGCTCACTTGGCTCCTCGGGGGACGAGGATAGCGGAGACAAACTTAGTTGCCATTGAGATGGGGAGGGAGTAGTGATAGAGTGTGGAAGCTGATCTGGTGGGGACGAGGACGAGGATGGAGGAGTTGCAGAGGGGTTCGGAGACCACAAGGAAAGATCAAGCATATCTTCGTGTTCGGGATTGATCCGAGTGGCTTTGTTATTGTCATCGTTGTTGTTGCTGCTCGTGGCTACATCCTTCCTCTTTCTGTCAATGTGTTGTTGCTGCTGGTTGGTGGGCGGCTTTTCGTTTTGGTCAGCCATTATATGGAGGGTGTTTTAGCTGAGATAGATGAGATGAAAGGTGACAGTAATAAGTGGTTATCGAAGGAGGTTTGGTTAGAGACAGATTGAAAGAGATATATAGAAGCTAAGGATCGGAAAAAATGCATGGCTGATTTTTAGGATGAATGGACGCACAGTTAGAGATGAGATAGACATCCTATGGAGTTTTATCGTAAAAGAATTTCTTCCCTATCAAATTCTGCAGGCTGGTTGCGAATGCGATTTTATTATTAATTTATTATTATTATTATTATTTTTAATTTCAACGTACTGTGTACTGTATGCAGCGCCAGTTTGATGAGTGACCCGCCCTCCCTCACTCCGATTCCCCGCCCAACAATCTCTCATCTCATTCTGATTCTAACCAACATTATTTCATTCAATAAACTTTTACCAGTACTGAAAAAAAAAATAAACTTTTACCATCTTCCTTTAAACTGTTAATTCATAATTATCCATAAATAAATAGTACTGGTTATATATATTGGGTTCTAGATGCTTATTTATCCTTTTTTTTTTTTTTACTTTCCCTTTCTTAAAAGACAATTAATACATGACAAAAATTTGTCTGAGCCCATCTCACGAGTCTCAATATGTGATTATTTGATTAATGATGTCAAATATCTGAATTNCCAAACCAAGGTACGCAACTATGAAAAATAATTATGTTCTCTTGGAATATAACCTTAGTGTATAAACTTTAAGATGTATAATATTTCTAATATTATAGTTATTGATTGAATTGATTCATAATTAATTGAATTAAGCAAAAAGTATTATGTAGTATGGACTGAATATACCTAACTTTATTATTTTCGTCACATATATTTAGGGCACACACATGTTATTACTTCTATTTTGGGTGATGTATTCGAGAAGTCTGACACCGAAATACTACACAATATGCATATTCCGATAAGAAACTTATGTGACGACTTTGATAAAGTCGTAGAACCTAACCAAGGCCATGGTAATATTATGGAGTCATTACTTGATATTAGTTATAATTACTATTAAAAAAAATCATACCTTTGTATAGACATTTTATTGTAAAATGTAATGTTGCGCACAAGGGAATATGCAGACTTGGATGACCCGATATTCCATTGTGATAGTTGTTCTGCTGTGTATTGGTTTGAGGAGCGTGTGAATAAAGGCAATGTGTATGGTTCTCCAAAATATTCAGTGTGCTACAGCCAAGGAAAGATTAGCTTACCACCCATTAATCAACCACCAAAGAAATTAATGGATTTGTTCTTTAGTATTAGTGATGAGAAGATAAAATGTTTCTTGGAAAACATTAGATCTTATAAGAACATGTTTTCTTTCACATCTATGAGTGACAAGATTGACAATACCATAAACAATGGAAGTGTTGCTCCGGTGTTCAGGATGTACGATCAGAATTTTCACCTAATAGGCAGCTTATTACCACCGGGCGGTAACAACACGAAATTTGCACAGTTATA
>CM008337.1:8769282-8784087 GCA_002525835.2 Ipomoea batatas | reverse complement strand
TTTTATATTTATTTTTTTGGTTTTTTTTTTTTTTTTTTTTTTTTTTTTTTTTTTTTTTTTTTTTTTTTTGCGTTCACAGGCGTGAAGATGAAAAATCTAGCATCCACGTTGATGTTGTTGCTGACATTAAGGAATTGAAGTCCTTGATACATACCAACAATATTTTGGTCAAATCATTCCGCAATGCTAGGGCTGAGATAGAAGCCAACCCAAGAGTGGAGATAAAGATGAGACTAATTGGGAATAGATCCAAAATGCAAGAACGTATAACTTACCAACAGCGTCCAAAGTTGCAGCTTTGATTGTGTGTGATTTGGACCCGTCTATAGGTAATAGGGATATCTTAGTTGAGTCTAAGTCTGGCATGTTGAAACGTATAAGTGAGTGAAACGTATCTTAGATAGAATAACTTGAAGTTTTTGCAAATTGGATTGCATCTATTGGGGATGGGACAATTGGAGAGCAAAATGACGGTTCTATAGAAGTTGAAATTTCACAAGACATGTTATTACCCAAGCATGGTGATCCTATTGCAACTATAGTGGAGGACATATTCCAAATGTTTTCGACAAACAATGTTGATAATAGTTTTTTAGAAAGTCGTGCGATCTTAGCTCCAACACTTGATGTGGTCAATATTGTAAATCAATACATGAGTGACATATATGTTGCTGAGACTATGATATAGTTCAGTTGCGACACAGTATGTCGGTCTGAGTCGGTATTCTCGCAGATGTGCACACACAGGAATTCCTAAATGGTATTTGGATCCCTAGTAATGCTGTTGAGAAACATTGATCACTCACTCGGGCTTTGTAACAGTACTAGATTGATAGTGACCAAGCTGTCAGAGCACGTAATAGAAACAAATATTTTGACAGGTGATCACTCAGGTACTAGGGTGTTGGTCCCCCGAATGTCCATAACTCTATCAGATCCAAGATTTAAGTCCGTGCATCACACGGGTACTTTACTAGTTAATAGATATTAGTTAATTTTTCATTTTACATTTTCTTACCAAATAAGCTTTATTAATTATTTGACCAATAAAATATTTAATTAATTGACTACAAAAGTTTGGGCGGGAAAATAAAATAGGATGATTTTACTTTTATATATAGTATAGATAGATTGTATTATCAACTTTTAAAACATTATGCAAACCTTAATAATATAGGAGTGTTTTGTGTGGAAAGTTAAAATGAGGGATTTTGTTTTTATTAATAGTACTAGTTTTATACGCGCATTGCGCGTATGGGTTAATGCCCAATGTTTATATTTAAATAAATATTTGAAAGTATATCAATTCAAGATTATATATGAGAAGTTTATACATTTAATGTAAAGAATCTCTGCATGAGAGAAAATAAAGACAATATAACTAATGAAATTATTTTTCTTATTTAATTTAATTTTTTGATAATGAATAATTTTTTCAAATAAAGGTATTGTAGACACATAATTCTAAATTAAAGAAATACATATGTATCATTTTTTGTTGTAGCTACTAATTTATTTCTACTTATACTATATACTAATAAGAGCCAAAGAGAGTTAGGCCTAAAATGGCTAGAAAAAATGGCGGTCAAATTATTTAATCAAATAGATGGTTCAGATGAATTATTTAATCAAATAGATGATCAAGATAATTCAGATTAATATTATTAATAGAGATTACCTAATTTAACCTTACTTTTATAATTATCCCTTAAGTTTTCCGTTAAATATTATCTTTTCTGTTAACTTTTAACTTACCCATTAATTTCTATAAGAAATGTCTTAGGTTCGAACCTCATCCCAATCAAATTTGACATAATTAAGTTTCTCACTCTATTTTTACTCTTATTAAATTAAATAAATTAGTAGTTACAACAAAAATTGATACATATGTATTTCTTTAATTTAGAATTATGTGTCTACAATACCTTTATTTAAAAAATTTATTCATTATCAAGAAATTAAATAAAATAAGAGAAATAATTTCATTAGTCATATTGTATTTATTTTCTCTCATGCAAAGATTCTTTACATTCAAATTTATCAATTGATATTAATTACATTGTCCATTATCTTATTTTTACAATATCTTGTAATTATATATCAAAGTTATAGAACAAGATAATGTTATATATTTATTTACCAAGTATTTTATTAATACTATGAAAAAAAAAGTAAAATAATTTGAAGCTAATTATATTAACTACTTGGAAATTGATTGACAAATAGAGTACTCAAATAACCCAACAAATTGAAGCAGAATCACTCTATTTTACTCTTATTAAATTAAATAAATTAGTAGTTATACCAAAAAATGATACATATGTATTTCTTTAATACCTTGAAAAAAATAAAAAAGAATAGTTTGAAACCAATCATATTAACTACTTAGGGAATTTATTGACAATGAAAGTACTCAAATAACCCATTACCCAGCAAATTGAAGCGAAAAACTACCTTTCAATATCTTTGGAATACATAATATTTTAAAATTTCAATTTTTATGAATTTATTTAATAATTTTTCATAAACTAGCTAGGAATTTCATTATCCACAATAACTCATTCAACAATAATGGTTGAACCAAATGAACCCCAAGCAGAACACCTAAAGGAAAGTCCATAGCTCCTATATCATAATCTCATTGCATGACGTTGTCATCTATGCTACCAACAATAACCGAATTGGCGAATTGCAAATAACACACTACCAACAAAAAAGGAAGAGAACAAATAGTAAAGATGAAGACAATGACAATGTTACTCAAAAGAGAATTAAGAACACTTAGAAAAATTCCAAATTAAAAGTAGTATTTATTTAGACTATCATTTTTAGACCAAATATTTAGACTATCGATTTTACAAGGTTGCAAACATTTATTTTAGTAATAATTATAATGAATTTTTTATATTATCTTGGATTCATATACTTTAAGTTAGATTTTTAAATAAAAAAATTCGGCATTCAATTACCCATGTATAAACTTCTCCTATATAATCTTGCATTGATATACTTTCAAATATTTATTTAAATATAAACATTGGGCATTAACCATTCGCGCAGTGCGAGTATAAAACTAGTAATTTAATAAGAGTAAATAGAGTGAGAAACTTAATTATGTCAAATTTGATTGAGATGAGGTTCGAACCTAAGATCTTTCTTATAGAAATTAATGGGTAAGTTAAAAGTTAACGGAATATTAACGGAGAAGAGAATATTTAACGGATAATCATAAAAGTAAGGTTAAATTAGGTAATCTCTATTAATAATATTAATCTGAATTATCTTAACCATCTATTTGATTAAATAATTCATCTGAACCATCCATTTGATTGAATAATTTGACCGCCATTTTTTCTACCCATTTTAGGTCTAACTCTCTTTACCTCTTATTAGTATAGTAGAAATAATTCATCTGAACCATCCATTTGATTAAATAATTTAACCGCCATTTTTCTACCCATTTTAGGTATAACTCTCTTTGGCTCTTATTAGTATGGTAGATATATAGATTATGTAAACCTTAATATTATAGGAGTGCTTTGGGCGGATAGTTAAAATGAAGAATTTTGGTTTTATTAATAGTATAGATATAGATTTTCCATGTATAAAATTTACATATACTAAAAACTACATTAAAAGTACTATTAAACATGAAAATCAATTTTAAAATATTAAATAAAATAATAAAAAAAAAAAGAAAAAATAGTCATAATATGGGCAATTTATGCTACGAGGATCCGGGTCCACCTTGCAAGGTGGACCTGGGTCCATGCTCACAATTTTAAATCTTAGTATACAAAATTACATTATTCAATATTTACAATTGTTGAACTCTATATTCACAATCTTGTTATATAGATTCAAAAATGTGTTATACTATTGAATATAGAGTTATGAAATTGTGAACATAGGGTTCTGAAATTGTAAACATATAGTTATTAAATTGTAAACATAGAGTTCTGTAATTGTGAATATAGAATTTAAAAATTATGAATAAAAAGTTCAAAAATTGTGAACATAGAGTTTAAAAATTATGAACATAGAGTTTTAAAATTATGAACATTGAATTCTAAAATTGTGAATATGAACATGAGTCCATGGCATAACAACTCCTTAATATGTTAACCGTAAGTAAATAATTTAGACACAATGTATAATAAATTGATCCAAAATATAACAATTGATCCTTGTTGGATTGGTCCAAAATCACTCCAACATGGGATGGAAGGAACAAAACGGCCCTAAACGGGCCCATTCCAGGTTTCTGGTTACTTGAAAAAACAAATTAAAGAGGAAAAACGAAATTCATCAACTTCACTATTCAATCTGGCCAAGAACTTCAAGGGTGCGTTTACTAACTGGAAATTTTCTCTAATTTTCTGGAAATTTTGAAAACTGGAAAACAGAAAACAGAAAACATGTTTACTAGCACAGTTTTCCATTTTGAAAACAAGAAATAATTTTTCAGTTTTCTAGAAAACTGAAACACTATAAAAAACTGTTTTCTAAATGGAAAACAGAATCAGTTATAATCTATTAGACTATATGTCATTATAACCACATTCTTACCATTATCTACTTACATATTTATTCATTACTATGATTACATTTATTATCATCTTCTTTTACTTATCATCATATTCTATATTTTCTATTTACATTATTTATTTAAACATAACTTATTTGATTATGCTTAAAATTATACATCATTCACATTATCTAAATTAAAAATTGAAATCTATACCACGTTTTATATTTTGATTGAACTCAATTGATTATTGGTTTTGGTCCAAATATTAGATATCAAAATTTTACACATATATTACTATATTAGAATTCAAAATAAAAATTATATATTACATACATGTCATTCAAATGAATATATACAAACATATTTTAAATATTAGCTCAANCTGCTCCTTTTTGTGTTCTTTTATATTTTTTTGATGAATAATTATAATGTTATTTATTCATTTGCTTCCTGTTTTGGGCACAAAGTGACACAAGGGAACATGAAAATGTGGAGTTTTTGGTGATTGAACAACTAATGATTGAAGGAAAGCTATGATTAAAGTGATTAAAATTGGATTTTGTTTAACCACTATTGATAGCTTTTCATTATATGTAGTTATGATTTAATTGCAGCTTCGAAGCCCTTTTAGCCCCCTTTGTTGAGACTTTAGTGGATGAAGGAAACCTTTTTCAATCCAACTTTTAAGCTAAGGAAATTACTGTGAAACTTGTACAGTTGTACAGTATTAGTATAATCTCCTAACTTCAAGGGCATCTCCAATGCATACAAAATAGAGGAGAAAGAAGAGGGACGGAGAGAAAAGGGTTGGGGGAAAAAAGAGAAGAGGGAGAAAGATTTCTCTAGAGAGTTTTTTTTAGAAAAACCTCGCACTACATGATTGAACCGCGCCAAGCACATTGTGCTTAGATGGCAGAGTAGTGGCTCTTTCATATGGGAGGTCATGAGTTCGAGCCTCAATGGAGGCGATACTGACTCTTTGTGCTCGGTTGAGAAAGTATGCAAAAAAAGAAAGAAAGATGGTGGACGGCTTGGTTTTTTATTTTTATTTTATTTTTTATTACAAATTTATTTTTAAAAAGTTCAATTATATTAATTGTTGGTATATCTAGTATTTGAAATTTTGCATTCTATTTCAAATGTTAATTTGTTTCATAGATGATTTCGAAGACGAATTTTAATTCATAAAATTATATTTTGAGTAATATATGAAATTATATTTATTCTACACTTTAAAAATTATAGTATTTTATTTCGTTATTTAAATTAATTTTTATTTAAAATTAGAATTTGAAATTATAATTATAAAATTAAAATTATTAATTATAGAAAAGTGAATAAAATAATAGATGATGTGTAGGGGTAGGGTCGAAGGGAAAATGTGTAAATCCCTAAATATTTCATGAAAAGTCAATTAGACCCACAAACTTTTTAAAAGTCCAATTAAACACATGAACCCACGATTTTGAGTCGTCCGATCTCATTACCCGGTTACCTCTCCGATAAGAGACGGAAAATGCCTCCGTGACTCGCCACATAAGTTTTGGAGTGGATACTTGGCTGCTATATAAAACTAAATAAAAACATAAATTAATTAAAGCTTTGGAGTGGGTTCTTCTTCGTATTCTTCTTCCTTCTTTTTCTTCTTCTTCGTATATACCTCCGTTTTCACCACCTCCGTCGACAACCTATGCTCTGTCGTCGGTCAAGCTCGACAGACGAGTTACCTATGTTGGAACACTGCTGTTGTTTGCCATCATCGTCGCCCAAAAAGAGAAGTTGAGTTTGCTGCCTTGCCGGAAGTTCCAGTCATCCTCAACTAGTTGGAAGGAATATCGGAGAAGAAACTGTTGCACCATGGGAGTTCGTCTGTCGCCGGTCGTCTTCATCGAGAAGCAGAGGATATTAAGCCTTAGTTTTATTCCAGTTCTGCTTAGTTTTATTCTAGCCTATTCTTTTGGCTTATGCTTAGTTTTTGTATAGGTTGTTATAATTGGTTCCCTTTCTTCTGATTGTGTACTCTATTTATTTTGCTTCCTTGCTGTGAATAAACATCAAGCTTACAGTTCTACATGGTATCAGAGCCAATCCTCTAACGAGATTTTGTTCTCTATTGGTCCTGTTTATCTTCTCATTTTCCATGGCTGCTACACCTCAAACAACCATATATTGTACAGTTTCTACAGAGGACGCCAGTTGTCAGCCATGTCTCGCTGTCATGCCACCACCGCCATTACTGGTGGAACAACGTCCAGTAGCAGTTTCGGCGTAGTGGCGTCCAGCAGCAGTTTCGGCGTAGTGGCATCCAACAGCACCTGGCAAGGCAGCAACCTCAGCTTCTCCTTTTGGGCAACGGTGATGGTGAACAGCAACAGTTCCGACGTAGGTAACTCGTCCGTTGAGCTTGACCGGCGACAGAGTGAGGTCGTCGACGGGGGTGGTTAAAATGGAGGTATATATGAAGAAGAAGAAGGAAGAAGAATACAAAGAAGAAGAACCCACTCCAAAGCTTTAATTTATTTAATTTAATTTTTTATTTATACTTATGTGGTGGCCAAGTACGCACTCCAAAGCTGATGTGTGGCCACGAATGCATTTATCGGCTCTTACCGGAGAGGTAATCGGGTAATGGAGTTGGATGACTCAAAATTGTGGGTTCATGTGTCAAATTGCAATTTTAAAAAGTTTGTGGGCCTAATTGACTTTTTACGAAATGTTTAGGGGCCTATTTGCACATTTTCCCTTAGAATGAAGGAGAGAAAATATAAGAGGAGATTATATGGGCAAATTATTCTATGAATCCGGGTCCACCTTGCACAAGGTGGACTCATGTCTAAAATATACAATTTACATATTGAATGTTCACAATTTATATACTAAAAGTTCACAATTTATTTACTGAATGTTCACAATTTGAATTGTGACCATTTAGTATGTAAATTGTAACGGGTTCACCTTGTAAGGTGGACCCGGGTCCAAGGTATAACTATTGGATTATATGATAATGGAGGAAATATGACAATTTATATCATGGACCAGGGTACACATAACATTATGGACTCTAAATCGGAGCGATAAGGTATGGTACAAAATTCATACTCGTAAGGTATATAATTTCATAACACAACACAAAAATCTCAGCACAAAACACATATACATGTTATATATTATTTAATTTTCAAATATGATTTATGTACATAATTAGTGTTCATAGACACAGAATTTCACAACACAAGACACACAAATTCATAAAATAAGATACAGAATTCAAATTCTTAAGATACAGAATTTCATAACACATGACTTAAAATTTACAATTTAAGACACATACAAATGCATAATACATCAGGATCCACAGTGCACTGTAACCTGGTCAGTGGTGTAAAGATTGAAAATTATGAGAGGTTATATGGTTATGAAGGGCTGTGAATGTCCCAAGTAGGAGTAAAAAGTAGGGGTGAGCATGAAATCCTATGAATTTGAAAAACATCATATGCTTATCAGCTTATGCATTTGTTAGGCAATTGTTATCTCATTGACATGGATTATGTTTTGCCTTGCATTGTAAATCCTAATCTAAAACAACACTCGTGTCATGTACATGTAGTTAACATATTTTATATCTTCAATTAATAAATTATATGTTTATTACAATTAACATGTTATGTATATGTAGTTAATAAATTATGTGCATATTACAATTAACACATTATATATATGCAGTTAACATATTTGTATATTCAAATTAATAAATTACGTACATATCACAATTAATTAATTATGTACCTTCTATTTATTTATACATAGATAAAGTAAATTAATTAAATGTCGTTTTAAATTAGAGTCTACAAGGTGAACTATAATTCATGGTGTAATTTGCTTTTGGTAGGGCCTTAGGGGCGTGGATTAATCTACTTCAATCTGTCAATGTTGGATTTGGCGGATTGGATGACAAAAGTTTAAAAAATAAAATAAAGTTAATTTCATTTTTTGTCCTAAATTTATAAGTAACAATCCACTTTTAGTCTTTTTTTTTATCAGAACTTTCACATTTAGTCCTAGTATTATTGTGGCATGACTTTTTTTATCCTCTATCAACAAAATAGTTTTAACGCTGTTAAATACAAAGACATTTCGGTCTTCAATTACAGATTTTTTTCAAAAAATAAAATAAAATATAAAAACGGATATATTTGCGCCACTCACTTTCAGTTCATATACACTGCAGTTACATTTCAACACAACTACAGTTACATTTTGAAATAACTACAGTTTCATTCGATAATATAAAAACACAAATGTGAAACTGTCATTCAGTATCGGTTCATACTTCATATACACTGCAGTTACATTTCAACACAACTACATTTACATTTCGATATAACTACAGTTTCATTCGATAATATAAAACACAAATGTGAAACTGTTATTCAGTATCCGTTCATATACACTGCAGTTACATTTCAATACAACTACAGTTACATTTCGATATAACTACAGTTTCATTCGATAATATCAAAACAAATGTAAGACAATATCTTTGAGATGAACTGTAGTGTCAATTACGGACTTCGTCTCCCACTTACCGAAACAACGTCGGTTTGAGACCACGGTCCACGATATAAGAACTGGGTACATACATAGGATGAAATTCCTAAAAATGTTTAGGTTGGGGACAATGAAATGGAGGCATTCATATCAGCAAGACATTCAGTTGGGAGGCTAAGAAAAGTATTCAAGAAAACATCATCAATTGGTTGGACTGTTGCCACCCCAACCAGTCTGCAACTTCCACCTTCATTATTCTTGAGCCTCTCACCTCTTCCTTTTTTCATCTTTCCCTTCGACTCCTCTGATGTAAGAACTGTTTCAACTACCAATGCCGGCGCTCTGTACAGACTCCCAATTGAAAACCAGAACTTCGCCCGAAACTCAAGATCAATCTAAACTCAAAGAAAAAACATTTTTTTTCCTTTTTAAACAAATGAACAAGGTAAGGGTTACAATTATAACTCAACTTTTAATCAATGGAAAAATGATATTTTTTTTCTCTAAATTATATGCTTATAACTTTTTTTTTTCTTAAATTATTCATGTATTCACATTAATCATTTAATTATTTTAAAGTGACAATTCTCTCCTTCCCTTTATGTTAAAATGAACACTTTTACCCTTAAAAATATGAACGAGATAAGTATTTCATTTATTTTTCTTCACCAACAAAGTTATTGCTTATATATGGGAATCAAATGTGAAAAAGAGCATACACCATATGCAAATATTATAATAATAATTTTAAATTGATGATAGTAACAAAATATTATTTGTGTTAAGTCTTTAGTATTATTAACTTAAAATTATAATTATAATATTTGCAAATAGTACAGTTTTTTCGCATTTATTATAATTCTCATATACAAGTAATAATTTGTTGGAGAAGAAAAATAAATGAAATACTTGTTTTGTCCGTATTTTAAGAGTAAAGATGTTCATTTAATAGAAAGGAATTAAAATCATCACTTTTAAAATAAATGAGGAGTTAATTACCGATTTGGTTCCTCAACTATTGGGATTTCACCACTTTGGTCCTCGATAATTTTTCTTGCCCAATTAGTTCTCGACTTTGAAAAAATTAACCAATTTGATCCTCCGTTTATTTTTGTATTAAACAACCGTTAAATCAAGACCAAATTGGTGAAATCTCAATAGTCAAGTGACCATTTTGGTAATTAATTTTGACTGAAATGGTCCCTTGACTATAGTGAAATTACCAATTTAGTCCCGATTTAACGAGTATCAAATGGTAAAATAAACGGGATGACCAAATTGGTTAATTTTTTCAAAGTCGATGACTTAATTGGGCAAGAAATATTGTCGAGAATCAAAGTGGTAAAATCCTAATAGTCGAGGGACCAAATCAGTAATTAACTCAATAAATGAGGTACTAATATGAATGCATGAATAGTTTATAGGAAAAAATCGCTATAACCATATAATTCCATGAAAAAAATGGCATTCCCCTTAATTATTGTTACCTTGCCTGATTCTTGGTTGATGGTGCCTCTGAAGAGCTCCGGCACGATGTCAATTTTCAACAGCGGCGGCAACGGCAGCCCCAAAAACTTGGTGGTGGCGGTCGTCAACGGAGGAATGTACACGCTTTTCAACTCGAAATCAACTGAGATTTCATCGTCTTCTTCATTCTTTACCCCTCTTCCACTCCCCCTCCCCCCTTCAGCATTGTACTCGAAATCCGGGTATCTAGAAATCCCAAGCTTGCAGCCTCCCAGGGTCCTAAACTCAACCTCGTACACCACATCATCGGCCGTCGGAACCGGAGATTCAGTAGCTGTCGTAGTTGAAGAAATGGAATAATTCTTCTGAGAAGCTATTGGGTGGAATATTAATCTGGGTTTCAATGGATGGAGTCTGGGGAGTGGAGATAGATAGTTGGGTGTATATTTGGGAAGCTTGCATGAGAGTTGGGGATTTGGGAAGTATGCTTGACAACCCATTTTCTAGTACCTAGTTTGTTTAAGGTTGTGAGTACAAGGAGGGGTTAAGTTGAAGATGTCTGCCTTCCTGAGATGGGAAAAAGGAAAAAATAAAATAGAATTAAAGTTTGAGGCTGTGGAGAAAATGTGGAGAGTGTGGTGTGAGGGTTGTTTTGTGTCCACGAATGAGGGGACGTTATCAATGGACTAGGAGAAAAAACATATCTTATCTTGTGGATGGCCATTCTTTGGCTTCTGTCTTTGTCATATGATCCCTGTACATTGTCCAACAATTGTAATGAACTCTGCCTTTGACATAAATTTAGGGTAGCTAGGAAACCCAGAAAATGATTTACAAAAGTCAATTTCTGATTTTATTTTTTTTTTTTCCTGTGTTTGGAGATTAAAAAAAAAAAAAATTTCTTCAAAAAGAAAATATTTATTTTGTTCAATGAAAAAATGTCTAATTTGGTAAAAAATAGTCTAACAGACATTTTCTAGATTAATTTCTTTATTTTCATGTCTCTGTCTTCTCTCTCATCTCTCTTCAAACTAATTTTCTCTCTCATCTCTCTTCAAACTAATTTTCGAATTATTATTATTAACACTTCCACCACTACCACCACAACCAACACACCTCCAAGATATTGCACTACCACCATTAACACCACTGCACCACACCTTAAGAAAAATGCAATTTCTTAATTAACACCACCACTACCATCACCACCACCAACACTACCACACCTTTAAGAAAAACTGCATGCAATCACTACTGCACGTTCAAAGTCATTACACTTGAGGGTGAGCATCGGTCCATTACTGAACATAACTTACTGAAAGTTGAATAATTGATACAGAGTAGGTATTTTTTAATTTTCATAATAGATCGAAAGCAAATATAGATATTATCAAATGAAAATCGAAGTTTAGTTTTCAGTCGATTATTGAAAACCCAAAGGTCATAACCCATCTAAAATATTCCAATTCTAATTCAAATTACATCAGTTCTGATAAACTATAAATAACACACACACACACATTATACATTATTTGGTGACCGATGTTTTTAGACGTCTATAACCGACTAATAGTCAATTCACCAAATAACTGATACTAAAAATCAAAATTTTCAGTCAATTCAGATACCAGTTTCACCGATTTTATGGTAATTATGCTTATCCCTAACTACACTACTATAAATTCATAAAATCACCATTGCATGTTCATAAAGTCATTATTATAGATTTATAAAATCATTACTACAAGTTCATAAAGTTATCTAATCTTTGGAGATTCATAAAGTTATTGCTATAGGTTCATATAGTCATTATTGTATACTCATAAAGTCATTATTGCAGGTTTATAAATTCATTATTATAGGTACNATATATATATATATCCCGTGCAGTTACGTACCTTAAACATTACAATGGCGCACCTTAATTACACAAATCACACACCTTAAGCACACAAACAAAGCACCTTAAAAACACAAACCACACGCACCAAAAGCTTTAGGCTGACGCACCTTGAGAACACAAACCACGCATCTAAGGTTTTAAAATGGCACACTTCAAGTTTCAACAACTCACGCACCTTAAGCATACAAATCACGCACCTTAAGAAAGAAAACAACGCACCTTAAGAAGGAAAACCACGCACCTTAAGCTTTAAGTTCACTCACCTTAAGTTTCAACTTTCAACACTGACGCACCTTAAGCATATAAATCACGCACCTTAGGAAGGAAAATTACGCACCTAAAGCAACCGCACAATCTCACATGAGAAGGTCAATCGCACGGAACTCATTTACACACTCACGCACACTTTTTCAAAATTAATATTTTTGTTTAAAATAATATTTTAACCATTAATCTCAAAATAAAAAATTAATAGTTTTTTTACAAAAATTAAAATTTTATGAGACTTTTTTTGAAAAGGATGTATAAGACTTTAATAACATTTGTACTTGTACTATTAAATTTTTTTATAAGACTTAGTAATATTATTTTATAACTTATAAATATTATAAAGTGTATTATAATTTATAAATTTCATGCTAGATTTTGTCCGGACCTAGACTCAAGTTTGGTCCAGTTAGGGATCTAGGTCACGCCCGACCTTAGGCTTAGGTTGGTTTCGAGTTGGGCTCCGGACAATTTTTTTTTTATAGGACCTGAACCGGCCTTCTATAAGTCGGTTCAGGTTTGGGCTAAGCCCGGCCTAGACTCAGTAAAGCCTAGGCCCACTTTTTTTTTCGAGTCAATCCAGAATTAGTTCGACTTTGAACCCACCCGTGGTCACCTCTAATGGTTGACTTTAGTTTTTAGGATCTGGGCGGGTGAATTGGGCTCTCTTCTTCCCTAGCCTCTTGGAATGGATTAGACCTATTAGGCTGGTTTAATACTATATATTTTATCAATAACATTTTTAACAATTGATTTTAAACTCATTCATATTCAAAGAAGTACCATGGATGTTATTAGAATTATTTTCCAAACTCTAAGGGGGTGTATTCAATCATGACTTTCATAGAATTTTAAAGACTTTTATGAACTTTAAAAGTTTGGAGGTATTCAATTCAAACTTTTAGAGAGTATTTAAAAGTCATGCGGTATTCGATCAAGATTTTTAAAGAGTTTTTGAAAGTCATGTGGTATTCAATTAAAACTTTTAAAGAGTTTTTAAAAGTCATGTGGTATTCAAAAAGTTATGAATTTGTAAGAACTTTTTAATTTTATAACTTATGTAGACTTTTATATACTTTTCCTTCTCAAATATAAATGGTTGAAATCTAACCTCCAACCCCAAGATTTCAAAATTTTCTTTCTACCAACTCTGAAGGTTTTCTCTCTCTCTCTTTAAACTCTATTTTTTTCTCCTTATTTAAAATTTTAAACTTTATAAACCTTATACCTAAATTCAATAAATTATTTTTTCTTCATTATCCTATATTTTCTTCATACCTAAACTCTACCAATTTTTTTCTCTCTCCTAAACTTTACAAGCTTCCTCTAAAAATTCAAAATAATATTATTTTTATTTCATTGTTGCTTGTATATTATTAATTTTATATATATATATATATATATATATATATATATATATTATTAATTTTTTTTATTTTATGCAACTAGTAATTATATATATTTTTTAAAAATATAAATTTCTCAAGAAAAAGTAATTATATTTTCAAATATTTTATTTGAACAATTCTATAATTATAAATTTTAGTGTTTAATATTGTTATGAATTGCTTATGAAAGTTTGTAAGGATGTATTCAATTTAGAATTTTAATGACTTTTGTAGACTTTTTAAAATAAAAAAGTTGATAAAAGTTTATGCAAACTTTTTATACAGACTTTTATAGAGTCTTACAAAGTTTTAAAAAGTTTTGAACGACTCTATGAAAGTTAATAAAAGTTGATTAAAATCTATCATTTTAAAAGTTTTTAAAAGTATACAAAAGTCATGATTGGATACACCCCCCTAAAATGTTTGCTCAAATTCTTATTCTTGGCGATATATGAAATTTAAATTATTTACTAATATTACATGAAAAAGAAAAGAAACATTATTATTATTATTATTATTATTTTGAATACTACTAACTCTATTACAATGCAGTATCTTTTCATAACTACTTTCTCAACCTATTGAAGCACAAGAGTCAGTATTGCCTCCCAGTATTAGCTACACTGAGAGGATTTGATGCCACTGAACTACAAGGTCCTTGGCGAAACATTATTATTATTATTATTATTATTATTATTTTC
>CM008337.1:8705689-8723569 GCA_002525835.2 Ipomoea batatas | reverse complement strand
TTTTTTTAATTTTTTTTTTTTTTTTTTTTTTTTTTTTTTTTTTTTTTTTTTTTTTTGTAAATTCTTATTGGGACTAAAACAATTAGCCATAAATAATTAAAGAACTAAACAATTATTTTAAAAAAAAATCGTTTTCTCCCTTTATCTCACGTTATACCAATTGAGAGCGGCATATAATATTGTTGAGGGTGATAGCTAAACTTTCTGAACTTGTTTCTATACAAATTGGATATGAAGTCCGTAATGATCTTTCATGCATGCCGTTAAGCTAGCCTTCACTTTTTTGCCTTTCGTTTTCGCTCTTTTATATATATGCATGTTAAGTTAACGTAATACAGTTACGTTAGTTGCATATATTGACAAAATTATGCCGACAACATACATTTAATTTGGATATTACTAAGCTAGCTGCCTATCTTGCATGTTTTTTTTTAATATAATAATTTAAGTGATTCCAACCTCGTCAGACTAATTCTAAACCCACAGAACCCCACCCCTAGAGTCATAGTGAATATAAATCGCGAGTCACATGTTGGCGGTAGAGATGGCTAGAGTCTTGAAATTAATATTTGATCATCTATTACAATCTTCACCTATAAATTACTGTTATTTTTTATTTTAAAAAATATATTTTACAATCTTAATAATAACTTGTTGAAAAAATATTCATAAAAATATGGTAAACAATAATTTGATAGACTTTTTAACAAAAAATTGATTTTTTTTCTATATTATATTGTATATTATGTCATTTATGAACATTTTTTAAACAGAAATAGAAGATTAAAATTATCAAATTAGTATATTTTCCTAAAAATTAAAGTTGATTGGATAAAAATTATAATAATAGAGGACTAAATAGGCAATATTAAAAGTAACCATAATGATTTGGGATTTTTTACAAGATTTTTCTGGGTCTATTGTCATGTGGATTTTACAAAGTTAAAAAAAGACAAACTTAAAAAGCAATAAAAAGTCAGAGTGGTCATCAATTGGTGACCACTTTGACGCGCCCAGTAAGCCCATGCAATGAAGCGTGAATAACATGTACCAGTTGGACATGAAAATTACTTCCACGCATCTTTTTTTTTTTTTTCTTTTATGACAAAAATTGAAACTTAGTAGAAAAATCTCAACACTCTCAACTGTCTCCTCTATATCAATAAAAAAACTCTAGCAAAAATTTCTATTGAGCTTGCTCTAATAGAATTATGAAAGGTAACATTGTGAGAAAGTGATGAATAATTCTCGAAATGAAATTAACTTACTTACAAATGGGTACATTTAATTTGACAATTCTTATAAGCCAAGATTCTACCTTGACCAGTTAGGAGATCTTTTATAGCAGTGTACTTTTCTTTTCTTTTTCCATGGCCTTTTAGGCTTTTACGCCCAATATGATGACATCTTTTATTTTTATTTTTTTTTAAAAATATCTTTTGACGTGAAAGTCAATTATGTATTGGGACAGCTATATTAACTTTAACATCGATTAAGAGACCTCCAATCTCCTTCAATTCGCCACTCGAGCAATCATGTACTTCAACTGCATCAATTCTAATTATTGACTTCTTGCCTTGTTTATGACCTCATTTAATTCAAAGCAAATAAATAATATTGTAAATTATGATATAAAATACAATATATGATTTATGTGGGCACAACAAAATTAGAAAAATGCTGTAAAAAAAAAAAAGAAAAAAAAAACACACACACACACAATACTAGTGGTGATCGAAGCATCAAACTTCTTAATTGTGAGAAGTTGTTCAAATACTATTCACAAAATTAATATGGAGATATAATTTTCTCTTCTAATTTTTTTTTCTTTAAAGAAAAAGAATTTTCTTTAGACGAGAAATCAAGTATTATACAATGATAAAGGTGAGAAATCCTCATATTCTAATGACAGATCAGAAAACATCTAATGCTAACAACAAGAGATCTGATAGATAATTGTAAAATGTTGTCTGGCCGGGAAGTAGTGAAAACAGATAATTAAATTTATCAACCATCTATAAATACAACTAATAGATGCATTAATAAGGGTGGATAGCATCTGATTGGGCCGTTTACTTGGTAACTACATGATTCTATGCTTGACTCCGATCCTCGTGGAAACTGTCTATTGATCTTTTTTTTTATTTTTTTTTATTTTTTTATTTTTTTATTTTTTTATTTGAGTCGGTAAGTTATGGACAACATAAGCAAGTTTACTTTATTGTGATTTTTTGACGACTTAGATCACAAGGCGGACTTCATTTAGAACATATATTTGGATAGCGGCTGTGAACTTTCACGTAAATCAAAGCAATTGATAATTTCCTCAATAACATCACAAATTCACTATGAATATAATTTCATTTTATCAAGCCGATCATGATGCTGGTACAATAATCAGATTCAAAAAAAAAATCAATTTTAGTGATCAAAATAGACATACTATACCATGCTTAAACTTGAATCCAATTGGTCCTAGCAAGCTGCTATCTTACATTGCTTGCAATTCCATATTTTGCATGCAATACATTCATATAGGTGGAAAAAAGTGGATAAGTTAGGTGCAAGAAACCTTTCTTTCTTATGGCTTAGCTTCAATCACCACAATTAGTTGAAAAATAAGATTTCTGGGCAAACAAACAAACCACGCTTCCTGACGTAAATCACAATCCAATATTATATTTTTCTTTCTCTTAATTAAACATATATATAAATCAAACAACATTTAATTATTGTTTATTCCCTATTAATCATGCAACGTGTCGGAAAGCAATGCTTCGAGGGCCCCATAATTTTTAAAATTAAATTAAAAAATGAAACCACGTGGAAAAAGTTTATTATTATATAAAAAGAACATGAACACGAAATTGCATTGCTTTTGATTGCAAAAACTGTGGTCTTGGCCACTTTGTCAGTGGGCACCATTATTATTTTATTTATTACTCCGTATTTTTTATACTTTTTTTTTATTTATTTTAATAGTTAATATAATTGTCACATCTAAGATTTTTTCGTATTGCTTTCCAAAAATGGATATATTTTCTACTTTAAGATGTATATCACTCTTTTAATTTTAAGGCACAATAAAATTAAATAATATAAAGCATAGTTATGTATAAGTATAAATATTTTTTCCAAAAGCGAAATTATACCCCAAAAATATCTGACTAAAATGAGCACATTAGATATGCTTGACAATATTCTAGGTGAAAAGGGAAAGATTTTAGGATTGAGAGAGAGAATTTGTGCGGAGGAGATTGTTTAGAAAGTCTTATTATACATTAAATTAAATATTAGATAAAAATAAATTTATAATGTAATGAGTTATACTAGCTAAGAACATTGACAATAATTATGATTTTTTGATGATTTTTGTAGTGTCATATGGGAATAGAAGGGAGCGAGAAAAAGTGGAAAAAACGAAAAAAAAAAAGAAGAAAAATTGTCAGGAAAAATTAAAAAAAAAATGATAATATCGTTCAATTCATTTGTAGATTTGTGGACCTCACAAAAAACTTACATTTGCAGTAATTATTTTTTTACTATGTAAACCATTACTTGAGTAGAGAGACGTTGCATGCATTAGTATAAGTAGGAAACCTTTCATTAGGCAAGGACATGTTAATTCTTGTATGTACTCAACACTCTAACCAATATAACTCTAATTACTTTCTAAATATTATTCGGTAACATATTTATGAATTTGCCGTCAATATGTTTTAGGAATTTTTATTTAATCCATACTCATGAGTCATGAGCAACTCATTATATTCTTAATAGTAAAGAATATGAGTGATGAACAGTTAATTAATAAAAAAAAACATTATAAAATGTTCCTAGTAATAGGAATTCTAATTGAGCATTATATTAGAATTTCATCAAGGCTAGCAAACCTTCAAACTTATTATTTTGATGTGGTGAGTCTCATATCATTTCATCTAAAATAAGAAGTGTGGACATGTGGTTACTTGTTAGTAGAACAAGTTTACTAAACAATGACTAACAAACAACGAATCGCATGGGATTACCTTCGAGTTATCGATTCATTGTTAGTTACAATTGTGCAACCAATCCTTTGACTTGAGACAAAATGGTTGTCTTGTACGTTAATTGGATTAATGTTTGTCAGTAATTTACTTCTTCTTCCTATCAAGGTTGGATAAGTGTACTTGGTTGCTCTAATTTGGTTTGTATGGGGACATATGTGTGCTCAATAAAGGATCGACGACCTTGAAGTAACAAGGATGTTCCAAGTCATTTAATATAATAGGAATTTATGGATAGAGTGTAATGAAGTTATAGTTCATGTATGTTATGAACTTATGATTCTTGAATATACTATATAGTCGGGTTGATGAGTCTGACTTATTTGACCATAACTTTTACCTGGTTGGAACAAGTGTTGCATGGAGGGATTGTATTGCACAATAATTGTAATTGAAAGGTTCGTATTGATCTCACTTTATTGTTAATTGGGTAGTATTCAAAATAAATAAATAAATAAATAAAATGACATACTGCTAAATGCTACTCATCATGGCATATACGCAATTTAAGAATAAATTACATTCTTAAATAATATTGAAAGTGTTTCAATATTACACATTACCAGTTTGACTGTGAACCTAGATAGTCATACCAAATCATCTTGATGCAATATAGAGAGGGTTGGAGATGTGTGATATATAAGTACGTTGTTATCCAATAATGACTTAATTTTATTAATAAAATTAATTCTTAATGGTAGGTTAGGATTAAAAAGGCTATACTGGCACCTTTAAAACCCTAAGGCCTTCCCCAATTGTAGATGTTTGTGAGTTTTTGGAATAGTAAAAATCCAATCATGTGATTTTTAACAAATATGAGTGTGAATTTTTTCTAAAATCTTTCTCCTGCAAATCAAATATTTTTGTAGGAACTAAAAAAAATGGTAGTAAGACGCGTAAGTGCGTCTCATTACCCACCCAAGCGGGCACGTGTAGCTTGGTAGATTGAGAGTGGCCACTCAATCCTTGTTTATTACGGAGTATTATTTTTTTAATTTTCTTTTCATTTTTTGTTCCGCCAGTTTAGTTATCTTTTTTTTTTTTAATTGTTTTATTATTTTTGTTTTAAATTTTTAACAAAATTTAAATATGTAATATATCTTTTAGAATTAAATTTTGAATGATTTAATTATAATTAAAATTAAAATAATTAAAATGAATAGAGAACCAACAAAAATTAATTTAAATATTTGTAGTTATCATTTTAATTAAATGTAGCTATGTTTATTTAAACTAATTTTCATTACAATTTTAAATTTATAATTCAAAAAAATAAAAAAAAAATAATTAAAATATAAGATAATTATGGTGTGTCCACAAAAAATTGAGAAAAAAACTTAAAACTAATTGGAAGAAGGAGTTTTTCGGATTAAGTGAGATAGTGGATGATGAGGTGCAGTGGATGTTGGAGTCCAAAAAAAACTGTAGAAAAAACCTAAACTATTGAGGATGGCCTAATCTATACTATTAATAAAAACAATATCCTTAGTTTTAAATTCCCGCCCAAAACGGACCTATAATATTATGGTTTGCGTAATATTGTAAAATATGGTAATACAACTCCTATCCCTAATACAATTGTAAATTAAAATAGAATTCCTAATAAAATATATATTATTCCATACGTTCCTATTCGTAATACAATTCTAGACTAGAATTACTAATGGTAATAATTAAGTATATATATTTCTCTGCAATGCAATCTATACTATTAATAAAAACAATATCCTCAGTTTTAACTTCCCGCCCAAAACAGACCTGTAATATTATGGTTTGCGTAATATTGTAAAATATGGTAATACAATTCCGGTCCCTAATACAATTGTAAATTAAAATAGAATTCCTAATAAAATATATTCTTCCCTACGTCTCATATTCGTAATACAATTCTAGACTAGAATTACTAATGGTAATAATTCAGTATATATATTTCTCTGCAATGCAATCTATCTATACTATTATTAATAAAAACAATATCCTCAGTTTTAACTTCACGCCCAAAATAGACCTATAATATTTTGGTGTGCGTAATATTGTAAAATATGGTAATACAATTCTTATCCCTAATACAATTGTAAATTAAAATAGAATTCCTAATAAAATATATTCAACCCGCAAGGCCAACTAATTTTCTGAACTACATTCGTGCATGCAGGTGTCGGCGCATGAGTCAAGCCTTTTTAATTTCATTTTGGGATTTCATTTGCACCCCCCTGCGCGTGAGAGAGAGCCTCTATGCTATACAATTCAATAAGCCTTAGAAAAACTCTTGTATAAGTAGTGGTGCAAACCACTTCTCAAACCAATGTGGGACAAAAGTTACTTGAAAGGTTTTTCTCTATATTTTTCTAACTCAAATGGGTCAAATTTGAGAACCAATTTCTCATTCACCCATTATCAGTTTTGAGCGTACAATATATCAATCTTTTCATCTAACTACGAAGAACACGAATCCACGTTGACCCGACCCAAATCGAAAGTGGACCACACATATATTTGTACCACAATATTGCCAGTAAAATGTCATTTTATGCTATTTTTTTTCCAACAGTTATTTGTCCAGAGAATATCAACGTGTTGAAGGAAGAAGATGATATATAATGAAGGGCAATATCATCTTCTTCCTCCAACACAACGCTCTACGGTCAACCAACAATTACTTAACTGATTATCCCATTACTCCCACGTAAATTTTTCTCTAATATAGTTATACTTACTGAATATCAAAATATAAGTGTACCTCAAGATCTTGCAATAACTAACCGACAAGTAATTAAATTAATGAATATGATGCAATAATGTAAATTATCTACCTATTGCATTAATACACTTATTTTAGAACACTGAATTTTTGTGATATTTGTTGCATGCAAGGAAGACTCATACTATAATTGCATTTATACACTTATTCATACTCATATTCGATGTTATAATTTATATAATTGTATATCGATTCAAATATTTCTTAAAATATTATAACAAATTCATTCCGTGCAACGCACGGGTGAAAATACTAGTGGGTTATAAATAACCCTTACCCATCTCCACGGAGAAATTTCACGTGAAATTCAGAAAAAAAAAGGTTTTATTACTCTCTCCTGTGTCTAGGCAGGTGGACAAACTAGAGACTAGGCAGCTGGTGGGTTCTTCGGGATTATTTAATTTCTACAGCAATGAGGCACATACACTTTAAGGGTAATTAAGATCTTAAACTTCTTTTTTACATGTTAAATCAATAGAAAATATTAACGATATTTCGCCTACAAATTTCATGTAGCTAATCTCTAATAACATAATTTTCAGTTTTTGGTTCATCGACTTTTGTGATATTTCAATCTCTAGTCATGAACATCATTTTTTTCTTTTCACTACTAGTATCTTAATTTTGAATTTCTTACCTCTTTTTGTTCTTTCATTAATTGGTTTTCTAGCCAAATATTACCTTTGCACATGCATATGCTAATTTTTGGTCACCTTTGCATATGCATATGCTAATTTTAGGTGATATTTGATCGAAAACTCATTAGAAGCATGATTAACACTATTAAAAAAAATTAAAATTAAGAGACTAATAGTGAAAAACGATAGTCGATAACTATAATAAGAATGCCACAAAAGTTTAAATTCAAAAAGTGAAAAAAAACTCTTCTAATAATAGATAACAAGTTTTGTGACAAGATAAATGTTTGTTACTTAAACTTTTGATAGTAGATGAATTAGTTATTCATACATTCTAATTTCAATGCGTCTAGATGCAACCTTTATTAGTATATTGAGAAGAAGTAACATAACATGCATATATGCTTTTATTCCCATAACAAGATTTGGCAAAAGCGTGAAATATCTTTAAAGTATGCATTCTTTTCTTTTGTTGCCTTTTCCCTTTCTGGATTTTCATGATACTATGTCAATTTCCACATGTTGACGTCCTCTATATCAATCCTCCCCTATACACACATATATTGTTTCATCCTTTTCGTTTTCAATTAGCTTTTTGAGAAAAGAAATTATACCAAACAGCCATCAGCAAACAACCAATTTATCAAACAACTTTCTACAATCAGCCAATATTATCAACAAATCATACCTTCTAACCCAAACAACCAACCCAATCAGTCAACAACCATTTACCAAACAGAGCCTAAACCTTATATTGTTTGATGATTTTGACTTGGGCAAATTTCCATTACATATTTACATCATTATATTGTTTTCTTGTATTGCTATAAGTTATAACATTATATTGCAGGTTAAGAATAATTTTAAACTTTAGTTAGTATGGCAGGGTGCTAGTGCAATCTGTCATCACGAAAATGCTGGGACTTCAATCTGTCATCACGAAGGTAATTGTGTCCGGAGAATTTTTGAGTCCAAGTGATGTAGAGTATATCTATACGAGATGGCAATTTGTTTACCACAAACCCTCTTGGTTGTTAATGTTACTCTTTATTTGTGTGGTCTAAAATGTAAGTGGAAAAAAATAATCCTTATAAAGTCTAAGCCAATGACCTTGTGGTTTAGTGGCACCCGATTGCACCTCATGTGAAAGGGGGTGGGTTCGAGTCGGCGCTGTTGTCTCTCTCTTTGTGCTTCAGTAGGTTGAGAAAGTAGTAGTTATGAACAAATACTACATTGTAGTGTACTAAAAAAAAAACTATAAATATCCTAGACATGGCAGCGGGGAATGGGGGCCCCGGCCCCGTTCCCCGACAGAGATTTTTCGGGGGCGGGGCAGAGATTTTTCGGGGACGAGGAATCCCCGCCCCTTTTGCTGAATGATACCAATGTAAAAAAAAATTATATTATGATTTTAATTATGTAATTAGTCTAGCATTCATTCAAAAATCTCAAATAAAAATTATGTAATATAGAGTTAATACACTGCTTATGAATTTTCATATTTAATGCTGGCATCTACCATACAACTTTCAAATTGGGCATTAATATATAATTGCACAATAAATTAAAAGCTATGTAAATAAGTTGGCAGGGATAATAGTATAATGGAAAATACTACTTTGACTCCCAAGTTATCCCTACTTTCACTCGCTCACACAAAAGTTTGACGTTGACACTTTTCTTGGGATTCATAGAATAAAGATAACCTATCATATTTTGTCACATTAGGGAGTAAAAGTTAGGCAGTAGAAAGTGGGAGTCCATGTAGTATAACTCTAGTATAATACTGTCCAATGTCCATCGCACACTGCGGATTGCCAAACTGCTTTACTGCCAATAGATAGAGTTTTGACTTTTGATTTTAAGCATATAAATATATAAATATAATATATATAGTATAATTATATTCGCATAATCAGGGATGGGGATTGGGGCAGGGGCAGGAGATGCCCTCCCCATCCCATCCCCGCCTCGTTCCTCGAAAAAATTCCCCGAACCTGTTCAGATTGCGACGCGAGCTAATCATTTTTATGAGCAACTAAAGTGTTATAAAGCTTTGGGTTGCGCCTTTGATGTTCAAGGCCTATTGGATGTGCGTAGACTATACTGATTTGAACAAAGCATGTCCGAAGTATCCATACCCCTACCAAATTTCGACCAGATGGTTGATGAAACGGGCGGGTGTGAGTTGCTAAGTTTCATGGACGCCTTCAAAAGCTACCATCAAAGTTTCATGTGCAAAGAGGACGAAGGGAATACTGCTTTTCATAACCCTAGATCGAGTATCTTGCTACGTGGTGATGACATTCGGTCTATGGAACTCCGGAGCCACCGACCAGAGGATTGTGAACAAGCTGTTCAATGGATTACTCGGGTCAACCATGGAAGCATATGTTAACGACATGCTCTTCAAGAGTCGGTCGAAAGAAACTCATCCTACTGACCTGGCTCGGGCACTCAAGGTGATGGAAACTTTAAACTTGCATATGAACCTAAGTAAGTGTGTTTTTGATGTCCAGACGAGAAATTTCTTAGGGTTCATGATGACGGGGCGAGGGGTCGAGCCAAACCCCGAGAAGGTCAGAGCAATAATGGGAATGCAACCCCCCCGGTCGGTCAAGGACGTTCAACGACTGACCGGTCGACTAGCATCACTTAGTCGTTTCTTGTCTAAGTTAACTGAGAAATCTATACCTTTCTTTCAAATACTAAAGAAGTCTAAAGGGTTCGAATGGACACCAGCATGTTAATCAGCGTTCAACGACCAGAAGGCCTACTTGAGCTCATCACCAGTCTTGTTCAAGCCGGAGAAGGATGAGACACTTTTCATCTACTTAGCAGTATCCGACCGAGTGGTCATTCAGTACTTGTATGAGAGGAAACCAAGGGAGTCTAGAACCCAATCTACTATGTTAGTAAGGCCCTCCAAGGACCAGAGTTGCGATACACCAAGTTTGAGAAGAGCGCGTTTG
Organism: Ipomoea batatas; assembly: GCA_002525835.2. Taxonomy (NCBI): domain Eukaryota; kingdom Viridiplantae; phylum Streptophyta; class Magnoliopsida; order Solanales; family Convolvulaceae; genus Ipomoea; species Ipomoea batatas. Next base: position 8,713,152 of record CM008337.1, on the reverse strand, counting down.
CACTCTGGGTGACCGGCAGGAAACTTGCAGCTTACTTTCAAGCTCAACCGGTAGTAGTCTTGACCGACCAACCACTTTGAACGATTCTCAGAAACCCAACGTCGTCGGGGCGGCTGATCAAATGAGCCATGATGCTTACCCAATTCGCGATTGAGTATAAGCCGCACCCTACCATCAAAGCACAGGCATTGGCCGACTTCATTGTTTAGTGTACCTCACGGGACCCGGAACCCAACCGACCGACCGCCTTGGAAGAACCATGGTGGGAAGCTTCTACTGATGGGTCATCCAGTAAGAAAGGATGCGGAGGAGGAATCGTACTCACATCTCCTGAAGGTTTCAAAATTTATCAAGCTTTGATCTTCAAATTTCGACCCACCAACAACGAAGCAGAATACGAAGCACTCTTAGGCGGAGTACGGTTGGCTAGGCAGATGAAGGCTGACCGACTGAGGTTACGGTCGGATTCCCGATTGATAATCGGCCAACTTTCTGGAACAATTGAAGCATAGGAGGAATGCATAATACAATAAAAGGGCATTGCACTGAAATTGTTACAACAGTTCGACATGTATGAGTTGATCCAAGTGCCCAGGGCAGAGAACACGGACGCCGACATGCTGTCCAAATTGACACAGGAAACCCCCGAGTACGTATCTAAGATCGCACGGATTGAAGAAGTCAGGTCACCAAGCATTGACATTATTGAGGTCCGACTGGTCGAGATAAGTGAGCTGGATTGGACGTATGACCTGAAAAATAACATTGCTAATGGCACCCTGCCGGATGACACCACCAGGGCAAAGAAGGTCAGACTGAGAGCACCACGTTTCTAGTTGATTGATGGAAAACTGTAAAAGCGTTTGTACGGTGGACCACTCCTAAGGTGTCTGACCAACGATGAGGCCGAGATTATCATTGAAGAAGTTCATGAAGGCATTTGTTCGGCCCACCAAGGACCAAGGACGTTGGCACAAAAAATCATCCTGCTAGGATACTATTGGCCCTCAATCAATTTGGATTGCGAGTAATACGTTCGGCGATGCGCTACTAGTCAAGAATTTTATAGGTTAGTCGGTCGACCAGCTACATATTACCAACCGATTAGCGAGGAAATACCCTTTGCAAGATGGGGAGTCGACCTGATCGGAGCATTCCAAATGGCAGCTGGCCAGAAGAAATATGTGATCATATCCATCGACTATTTCACCAAGTGGGTAGAAGTAGAAGCACTAGAAACCATCACTTCACAGTAGTGCCAAAGGTTTCTGTAAGAGAACGTAATCACTCGGTTCGGGGTTCTGGTCTACCTAATCACTGACAATGGGACGCAATTTGATAGCCAGCCGTTTAAAAACTTCATGGCCTGACTAGGCATCAGGCACACCCGAGCAGCCGTAGCATACCCATAAGCTAACAGACAAGCGGAGAACACCAATTGAACGATCCTCAACGGACAAAAGAAGAAGTTACAAAGTGCGGGTCGAGGCTGGATAGAGGAGCTCCCATATGTTCTTTGGACCTACCGAACCACTCTGCGACGGGCGACCAATGAAACACCTTTCTCGCTGACCTACGGATTCAATGCAAGAGCGTCGATTAAAGCATGGCTCCCTACTGCTTGGAAAAAAAGTACCAACCGGAGGAAAACGATGAGTTGCAAGGTGCAGAGCTTAACTTCATCGATGAGAAAAGGAATATGGCGGCACGAAGAATGATTAAATACCAGAAGGTCGCCAAAACCTACCATGACGGACGGGTGAAACCACGTTACTTTCAAGTCGGCGGCCTGGTGCTTCGACTGAGAGAAGCTAGTAGACCGACAGATCATGGAAAATTTGGCACCTACAAACTTTCAAGTACCCTAAAAAGTCTCAGCAGTTGTCTAACTCGGCACCTACAAACTCGAGACCCTCTCCGGCCGACTGATTGACCGAGTATGGAACTCTGAACACCTCATACAATTATACAAGTAGTGTAGAATAACTAGTATGTTACTTGTACTTAGATGGTGTAATGAAATTTTCTTCCTAATATCATTGTAATATACCGGACCTTGTTCAGATTGTTTCATGTTACTCTAAAAATAAAAAAGAATGGTTGACCGGCTAAAGTAGGAGCAAGCGTTTTTCTCAGCTCTTTCGTTTGAGGTTTTGCCCGATTGAGTTATCTCGGCCTTACATGCACGATTTTAACTGGTCAAATTGTGACTAAGTTCACTTGTTGTTTCCTGGCTCTTTCGTTTGAGGTTTTCCCCGGTTGAGTTATCCCGACCCTACTTGGATGATTTTGACCGTTCGAGTTGTGAGTAAGTTCACTTGTTGTTTCCTGGATATTTCGTTTGACGTTTGGCCCGGTTTAGTTGTCCCGGCCTTACCTGCACGATTTTGACCAGTAGAGTTTTGGTGATTAAGCTCATGTGTCACTACCCGACCTGTTTGTTTGAGGTTTTTTCCCGGGTGAGTTATCCCAGCTCTACCTAAACGATCTTGCTCGTGGTTGAGACCACTTACTAATTTTGTGAATTATCACTCAAGATGTTTTCCAATTGAATTTTGGTAGTCCGACTCATACGATCTTGCCCGATTGACTAGTCAGTCATATCTACTTGACACTCGTCTTTAGTGTAGAAGTAAAAGCCTTACCCGCTGGGTACTCTACGCGGCTTGAGGATCAACTATCACACTTAAAACTATCCCCTTTTTGCAATCCATTTTCTATATGTTTGTAAAACAGGTATCGATGCAGCCAGAGTAAAGGGCACCTGATCAGTCGAATCGAAAATATGAAGGCTGAGAGTCGCATGAAGTATGGAAATGGAGAAATACTTCAAACAAAATATTAAGTCTGACCGACTCAAGAACGGGGTCGGTTTCCCGAGCACAAGTAGTTAAAGTTTAGAAGAAACAAAAAACAAAGGGAATGCATCAACAAATTAAGGGACATGACTCCAGGAGTCAACAGTAGGTGGGTCGGTCGGACCAACAGGAGGATTGCTGAATGGCTCTAGACTATGCGACGGAATCTGATCAGGTAGCACGACACATACCTGCTCCCAGTTTTCAAGGGCATCTGCTAGTTCCAGTGCAAAGGCTCTTGCATGACATATTTCCCTCGGTGGTAACCCCAGGAGGTCACCTAGCGTAGCATCTGCAAACCTACGGGATCCCGATGCAATGCTTGAAGCAGAGGGACAGCAGCGTTTTCAGACGAGCAAAAAGACTTGACCAAGGCAATTAGCTTGGCCGATCGGGAAGGGTAAAGCGCGGCGGCATCCTGGAAAATTTGATCGGAGTCAGGGTACCGATTTAGGGAATCAACTTGAGCCTCCAGGTGCCTCACCTTCTACTTAAGTTCCCTTATTTCTTGATCATGATTTGAAACATCAACCAACGCCCGGACAAACAACTCAACGGTCCCACTAGCAGCCTAACATATGCACAAATAGATACGGTAAAGAGCAATTGACTAGAAAGCGAAGAAAAAGAGAAGGGGCGAATAACAGTCAACAGTCGGAGCAAGTACTTGGGACAAGTGATGGGTGACCTTCCCCGCCACAAAGTCGATATTCTCATTGACAAGGCTCGCGGGTGGAGGACTCATTTGGAAAAGTAGATTTAACATATTTACCAGACTAAACGCGCCGCAGGCAAGTGCATTAGTGAGTTGAGGGTCTTCCCCAGCCAACCGGGCCCTCTTAGGGCAAATTGCATGACCACCCGCAGCAGCTCGTATGGTCGGCCAAAATATATATGTTGTTTTTTTATTTTGGCCAACCGACTAGGCAGTCGATTGGCCAAAACAAACAACATATATGTTGTTTGTTTTGGTCGACCAATTGGGCGACCAAAACCACATACATTATATTAAAAAAAATGGCAAAGTAGACGACATCAACATACATATATTTGGTAATGGTGCAATTGGTGGCATATGAAAGAGCAAGACACATGTACATACTTTTAGTAAAAGAGATGAAGCATGTATAGTGGCAGTGGAAAAGCAATACACATTTACACATTTAAAGAAGAAGAAAAAACATTACTCCGTATAATGGAAGTATAATGAAAGAAGAAGGGAGAAAAACGTACATACCTTATGGTGGTCGGCAGAGGTTTCTTCATACGTGGAGAGCAGGTGGCTTGGGCAACTGGTTGAAGCAGATAAGTGGTCGGTTGGCGAAAGCGGAGCAGCAAGAAAAAGAAGAAATAATTTTTGTTCCTTTGGATGCTAGGGTTTCGGTCAGGCAAGAAAAGAAGAAAAATAAAACAAAGCAAAAAGCAAAAGGAAAGTAGAGTAAAAGGAAAGAAAAAAAAAAGGAAAGAAGATTTTTTACCTTTCAAGTTGAAGAGAACTTCAGAAGATTCCAGTTGGCTAAGGAAAGTGAAAGTAGAAAAATGAAAAAATTAAGGGTACTATTTATAGGAGAATTATGGGCATGGAAGTGGAAGGGTCGGCCCGATTGCATGGAAGGCGCAGATTGCGCCACGTGTCACTCTGACAAATGTACACCGTCCGATAAAAAATTGGTCAACATGTTATTGGAAGCCAGAATTACTAGTTTGAGGATGACCGATCGGGAAAACTAACGTTAGACCTATAGAGTAGAACTTTGTTCGTGACAAGCTGATTAGAACAAATTACAAGAAAATTATTCTTACTTCTCGAACCCAACGATTCTCGCGGATTCAAGAAGTGGGGGACTCGTGATGGGTAAATACACATAAAGGACTAACCCGTACAGTTGGTCCGACAAGAAGTCACCCAACTGGTCCATCATAGTCATCAACCCGACTGGAATAAATCACTTGTGATCAACCGTACCGCCCGTACCGATAGGCTTCGTGACAAAATGCTCTCGGATCACCTTTGGAATCACCTCGACGATAACACACCCGACCGGTCTACCGTCGAATGACCGGTCGGTCAACAAAGTAACGCAACCTCCAAGCCGAAAAACTAACTTACACAACAAGTAAAGCAGTCCAACTTGCGCCTGCGGGCTAACGATTGACAACTTGCGTACATAGCAGCTCTGCAACCTCGACCAGTCAACCTACATATAGCCTGCAGAGTGACCGTCTGACCAAGCCAACAAGAAGACGCCACGTCAAGCCACTTGCAAAAGGCGCATTAAATGTGTAGACCGACTTAGTTAGTATAAATAGGAAGACCTCACCCTCACTTCTCATCTTCATCTGATTGTAACAACTACTACTTTCTACTTGTAACGTTCACTCTGTAATATTAACCCGCTCAATAACTTGGACTCTACAATTACAACCTGCACCATTTGTAGCAACATGCTCACCCTGCAATTGCAACCTGCTTGTAACCACTACCACTTGTAGTGTTATTCAACCTAGGACTGCCCGGTTGCTACGATAAACCGACCGGGTGACCTACGAGCGCTCTCCCACCTATTCACAAACATACGTATTCGTAGTGTAATCGTAACCCCAGTTCCATATATTTATGCCATCACTTCGATACTGAGGTCTTCTATTTTTTTACCTTTATCATTTGTAACTTTCCTGACGAACCTTACTTAGTCTTATTATGACTTTTACAAATTTTCTAAAAACATAAAATACATATAATTTTGGCGGTACGAAATTGCTTATAGTAATACGTAACACCATCAAAATCTATTTTTACAATCATTCCTAATAGCATGTGTGTGTCACCAAGAACACGTACAATTAAGGAGCATGTTGACTTGACGTCACGTCCTCGATAACCTTCCTCCGACTTCAAGATTTCAAACTCAACGCATGGCAACAAATTAAATACAAGTATAAATTTTGAATTTTATTTATTATATTTTTTCATGAACCAAACAGACTAATCAACCTTAAATTTTAACTTACAAAATAATATAGTGCTCAAGCAATAATAGTAAATTATTGAACCCAACAATAAGAATGTTAAAAAAGAATTAGTATTACGTACAACATGTATGTAATTAGTATTCTTACCTTAGTGTACACGTGTGGATACATATATACATGCATAAATATGAGAGCTAGCTAAGGTAGACAGGTAGAGAGATAATGTGAAGTGGAAGCAAATATATGTAATATATCTTAGCTAGCTTAGCTACAAAAACAAACTTTCCATTTTTCATCATATATACAAAACATGATATCATGGGTTCATGAGAATTAGAAGAAGAATAATAATACGTTACAACACATATGTTTTTAATCATTAACTTACAATTGAAGAAACATAAAATGCATTGGGGCAAAAGAGGACAAGAAATGTAGTCAAAGACAAGACGACCACCTATCCCTTTCCAAACCGTTTTCTACTAGACATGTCAACTAACACACCCCTCCTCCCACCTAGCTTGCATATTCTATCATTAAGTTATATATATATATAAAAGAGACATAAAAATTACTATATACATACAATCACAAGGAAAATTTTATAGTATCGTTGTTATATATATATAATAGTGTATACTTTGTAAGTTATTATATATTTGTATATTACATTTTGTAGAGTTACTAAATATATATATAAAGGAGAGAGTACAACTTTGTAATGCAAAGTGTAGAGTTTGTATATATACTTGTATATTTCACTTTGTAAAGTTACTAAATATATATACATAAAGGAGAGAGTATGGCTATGTTTGGCAAACCTAGCTGAAAGGGTAGCTGAAATCTGAAAAGTAGCTGAAAACTGAAAAGCTATAAGCTCGAAACTGAAATATGAAGAGTTGTTATGCTTAAAAGTGTTTGGTAAAATTAACTTTTTGATAAGCTGATAAATGTAAAAAAGACTAAAAATGGCATCTTCATACAATTTAAATAGTTTTAAATTTAAATAGGTTTGTTTATATACTAAAATATAAAATAGTGAAATGAATATATTTTAATAAAATATAAAGTCAGAACATATATTTGAAAACATATAAAATAAAACAAAATGTTTATAATTAATAAGATTAGTTCATACAAAAATCAATGTATGTTAAACACAAAAATGTCAAATTGAAGTTAAAAAGGTTTAGCCAAAAAGGTTTTAATTGGGAAGGGTAAATGATGTTATTTCTTTAAAATAATAAGGTTAAAGATGGAAAAAAAGTTAGGAAGCTACTAGCTTATTTTGAAAAGCTACCTTAGATAGAGTTCAAAAATAAGCTATTATTTTAAGCTACTAGCTTATTTTAGGAACATTACCAAACAGAGCTTATAGCTTATTAGTAGCTTAAAATAAGCTATAAGCTCCTAAATAAGCTCTGCCAAACGGAGCCTATAACTTAGCAAAGTTTGAGTATAAAATAAAAATAAAAATACCATATTATGAGTTTATATCATTAAACGTTTTTTCCTATAAAGATTATATTGTTTGTGTTTAAAAGAGTAAAAAGGGTAAAACTTCATTCACTTCTAACATGTAAAAAATGAAAAAATATTTATTTATTTTAGAGTATGTTGCGCTATAAGAAA
>CM008337.1:8686522-8697796 GCA_002525835.2 Ipomoea batatas | reverse complement strand
GTTTCACTTACAAGTGCACCTATTTTCACTTACAAGTGCGAGTAATTTACCTTGTTAATATTCATGCACCTATTTTCGCAAATATTTTCACTTACAAATGCAAGTAATTTACCTTGGTAATATTCATGCACCTGGTGCATCCTAGGTGCACCTAGTTATAACATTAGGTGCTCTTAGTATTGATGCTCAGTGTACAATTCGCTTGCACATGTAATACATTTTACTTACATCTGCAATACATTTTACTTGCACTTGTGCAAGTAATTTACTTTGTTAACATTCATGCACCTGGGTGTAACCTATGTGCACCTAGTTATAACATTAGCAGCACGTTTGGTTCACGGAATGAATTTGGAAGGAATAGGAATTCTATTCCATAGGGAATGGAATAAGTAAGGAATAGAATATGAATTGTATTCTATTGTTTGGTTTGCTGGAGGAATAGGCTCTAGGAATTGTATTACAACGTTTGGTTGGTTAAAGGAATAGAAATGGAATATATGTTTAAAAGACATAAATACCCTTATACAAAATATATTATTATTATTATTATTATTATTATTATTATTATTATTATTATTATTGTTATTGTTATTGTTATTGTTATTGTTATTGTTATTGTTACTGTTGTTGTTGTTGTTGTTATTATTATTATTATTATTATTATTATTATTATTATTATTATTATTATTATTATTATTATTACTACTACTACTACTACTATATATAATATTTTTATATAATATTATTCTATAGCAATTAAAATATTAAAAAATGATCTATAAATTATGAAAAAAAAATCATATAAAGAACAAACAAATTTAAAGAGCATTTAATAATATTTAGAAGAACAAATTATTAAGTATTTAGGAAGTTGGTTTGAGATGGGTGTCTCTCCTTATTTCAAGGAGTCTTCCTGCAACAAATGATAAGATATTTAAGAGTCCTAATATTACTATAAAATGTGATAGGTTTATCCTAATCAGAATACAAGTTCTACACAGTACACACCATTCTTCCTACAAATTAAATTCTAATATGATTAAATCTCTTGTATTAAATTCTGTCTTGCACCAAGGTAACGCTTGTTTGTGCGCTCAATGCACAGTTTATCATAGGCCGAATGAAAGTGATGATCTTTGCCATTATTTATGCAGGTTCTTTAAGCAAATGCTATTGGTGTTTCTGATCCAACAAATGGTTGCTGGTATCTTTAGGCTCACTGCTGCAGTCTGCAGGACAATGATCATTGCAAACAATGGTGGCCAGTAGTTTCTGTTTCTTTGTCAGATTCATCACTAACACAGCACTGGTTTAATTTTCACTTGCAGAAGCAATACCAGATAGGCCCTGAATGATTTCATCTTGTCGGTAATCTTCACAAGTTCAACAGATGGCTTCTCCTTGGTAATTGGCAAGTATGGACCCTGGACTTGGGTTGCAGTTGCAAGTTCATTTGTAGATGAATCACCAGCCTTAACGTACTCTTCTATACATTACTAAGTGGTGAATCTTCAAAAGGGAAGAACAATACAATGGCGGAAGTGATGCAAGAGATCAATCTCTTTTTACGAGTCCCTCGATGAATTAGTATTGATTTCTTCTTTTTCCTTTTCATGGTTTTCTGCAATCATTAGTACCATTGGTGTGTATGTTTAGAAAATGAAATTAATTTATGAATAATATTTATTGTTGATCAATTTACTGTATGATAATCCTGTGAAAAATGATGTTGTGTGAAATGATTGCCGCAAATTTCATGATACACTGCTTGGTTTTATTCGCCCACGAACATGGATGGATTATTTACCATTGTTATGAAATATTACTACAAAAATAATATTTTTATAAAAAAAATAAATTTGATTCAAGAGTGTTGTGATCTAAATATATTTTAAGTTTAATTAAGGGTAAAATAGTAAATAAGAAAATTTGTCTATTCCTGACAACTCAGGAATAGGTTAATACCAATGGGGGGTCTGGTAATAGCTATTACCCTTGCAAGGGTAATAGCTCATTCCTAGGAACATTGTTCCTGGGAATAGAAAGCATTACCAAACAAAGGAATATGCCTATTCCTGGGAATGCTATGTCATTCCAAGCCTATTCCGCGAACCAAACATGTCGTAGGTGCATTTAGTATTGATGCTCATTGTACAATTTACTTGCACTTGTAATACATTTTACTTGCATCTGTGCACCTATTTCCACTTACAGGTGAAGTAATTTACCTTGTTGATGGATAAATACTACCCGGGTCTACCACGGGTAAGCCCGGAGCGGAAATATGGGGCCAACCCGAGCCCACGCGACTAGGTCGTATTGGGCCCAAGTCGACCCGTCGGGGTGGACGACCTCGGCCCATGACTTGACCCCTCGAGGTCGACTCAAGGGCAACCCCGGCCTATGAGTCGACCCCGGGGTCATCCTAGCCGAGCCCCGGGCTCGGCCACGACCTCGGGGTCCAGGCTTGATGCGGTATTCTCAGCGCAAGGCTCGGTCCTAGGCTGTTAGAGTGGTTCTCTTCGAGCGGTTAGGCCTAGGAACTAGTATAAAAACATGCAACATTGTCTCTGTATAAAAACATGCAACATTGTCCTATTGAGACATCTTCTTCATACTTTGTCCTGACGACATTCTTGTCCTATTATTACACAATCTTGTAATAGTTTTATCCTTTATTCAATATATAAAATACCTCCGAGGTACACTCTGATCCATTACTTGTCATACCCCTATAATCTCATCGGGTTTATTGATTCGAGCAACTCGGGTTAATTAAATCCATCATTGGTGCTTTCATTGAGAGCTCGACGTACAAGCTCGAGCGTGCTATTCCTTTTTTCCACTAGCTATTCAGGATCTGGATCCAACTCCGGCAACTCCCACGGCTCGCGTGGTAACCGTGCTCCCTCCCGTGCCGGTGAACCTAACGGGACGGCGAGTCATCAAACCTTGCCCGTGAGGTCGACCGGCGACCTCCGGGACGTCATCAACCATAACCGGCAGGCCGGGCCGACCCCGCCCCCTCCACCTCCAGCCCCGGGCTACTAGGAGGGGATGGCCACGCTCCGGCAAGCTATAACCGTGTTGACGCAGATCTTGGACGGGCTTCAAGGCAACCTCGTGGCGCTCCCACACGGTCCATCACGGCGAGAAGAGGGTCCAAGCACCCGCCGACCTCGCACACCCAAACCCCACGTCGGCGAAGAGGTCAATTCACCTCGGCCCTCAGCAAGGAGGGGAGGAGACGACGCCCCTCGAGGTCGGCCTGCGCAATGTGAGACAGGAGGAGCCCGACCAACCCGGGCTACCGAGTCCGCTTTCGGACGATTGAGCACACGGGTCCCAATCCACGAACGCCTCGATTTTGAACCCCCCAACGAGGCACCCGCCGAGGGGTCGGCTTCACGAAGGGCCCCGAGCCCTGAGCCCCGCGCTTAACCTCGGCGGGAGCAAGCCTCGCGTATAGAGCAATCCGCGGAGATTCGTGGGCGAACCTCAAGCTCCCACAACAGTGAGATGGAGCAGTTACATAGGCGGATGGACGAGCTCCAGCGTAAGTTGGAAGTGCGAGAAGGGTCCCTGGAGCCTCAGGAGGTGTTGACCTCCCCATTCACCGACGATGTCATGGCGGAACCGCTACCGAGGGACTTCCGATTCCCAACCATCAAGGTTTATACGGGGTCGGCCGACCCCCGAGCCCACCTCCACAGGTATCGAGCCGCCATCATGATGGCGGGTGCAAGTGACGCCGTCATGTGCCAAGGTTTTTTCGCGACCCTCGACGGCCAAGCGCAAGACTGGTTTACTTCTTTCTCGAGAAATCCATCTCGACCTTTGCAGATCTCTCGGGAAAATTCTTGTCATACTACGCCAGCAGCATCCCAAAGAAGAAGCAGTTCGGCAATATGTGTAAGCTGGAACAGTGGAGTACGAAAACATTGACTGACTACCTCACCAGGTGGAAGAAGGAGGCGAGGTCAGTGGAGAATTTCGAAGAGATCGGGGCCATACCGATCTTCACCAGCAATGTCAGATCGAGGCCCTTCCACCGCGACCTTGTCCAGAATCGCCTGAAAACGTTTGCGGCGTTGCTAGACCGAGCGGTGAGGTTCGCCGAGGTGGAGGAGGCCGAGAGGAAGAAGAAGGACGAGGAACGAGGCCGGGGTCGGGACAAGGCACCCGTAGAGAAACGTCGAGCTCCAAGGCCCCCGCGCCAAGGGCCCGGGTTGGCTCCCATTCGTTGCCTGACCCCTCTAACACATCTAGTGAGTACTATTCTAGAGCATGCCGAGGTCATGGGCATCGTATCATACCTGGCTGAGTGTTTGAAGGTTTCGCCGAACGCGGATCCGAACAAGTACTGTCGTTTCCACAGACAGCAAGGACACGACACCGACGAATGCATGGTTCTCAAGAGACAGATCGAGGAACTAATCCAAAGGGGCTACCTCGGTCAGTACGTTAAGAGGTCGGGGCAAGGCCGACCTCAAGGCCCGGGAAACGTGTGGAAGAAGAAGGGTGGCTCCGAGCCCCCCGCCTCCGGGTCGCCTAAGAGGGAGCTCGGCCAGCTCATTGAGGAGGAGGAGAAGGAGTTGGACGAGCCCCACCCTCGAAAGAAGCAGGTCATCCACATCATCTTTGGAGGCCCCGAAGGGGGAGACACACAATCAGAAAGGAAGAAATGGGCCCGGAACCTTTATGTGGGGGAGGTCGTCCGCCAACCGCATGAGAAGAAGCCGAGGAGAGAGCCTATTACCTTTACAGACGACGACCTCCCGGACGGCCCTTTACCGCATCGCGATGCCTTGGTGATCACCTTGGACATCAACAACGTTATTGTACACCGGGTGCTGGTGGACACGGGGAGCTCAGTGAACGTTATGTACTATGACACATTCACCAAGCTTGGCCTATCGAGGAAGCAATTAACACAGGTCAGAACCCCACTGTCCGGGTTCACGGGAGACTCCATCGAGACGGAGGGTTCTATCAGCCTCGAGGTAGAGATAGGCACCCAGCCGAACGTCAAGAGGTGGGAGGTCGAGTTCGTGGTCCTCAAGATCGAATGCGCGCACAACATCATTCTCGGGCGACCCGCCTTGGAAGACCTCTGGAGCATCATATCCATGGAACACCTATGTCTGAAGTTCCCCATCCCGACTGGGGTCGGGGTGGCAAGAGGAGATCAGAAGGTTAGCCGAAGCTGCTATTTGAAAGCCTGTCGCCAAATAGGCAAAAGGAACCTCCAGGTCCACACTATCGGCGAGGGCGTTACAAGGCGAAGAGGGTCGGCCTCGTGCCGAGCCCATAGTCGAGACCGATGAGGTCGTGCTGGACCTCGGCCGCCCCGAGAGGGTAGTCAAGGTCGGGATAGGGTTGCCGGCCGACCTCTGGGTCGGATCATCGAGGTCATCCGGCACTTCAAGGACGTGTTCGCATGGGGCCCCGAGGACATGCCGAGGCTCGACCGCGAAGTGATCACCCACAAATTGGCGGTAGACCCCACCGTTAAGCCGGTGCAACAAAAGAAGAGATACCTCTTGGCGGAAACGCGCGATTTTGTGAAGAAGGAGGTCGATACCCTCCTCGAGATAGGGCATATTCGGGAGGTGTTATACCCCGAGTGGTTCGCCAACGTGGTCCTTGCACCCAAGCCGCCGACCTGGAGGATGTGCGTGGACTACACAGACCTCAACACGGCGTGCCCTATGCACCCATTCCCGCTACCTAACATTGACAAATTGGTGGACGACACGGCGGGGTGCGCGCTCATTGGAGACATGCTATACAAAAGATCCTACAACGGCGACTTACTGAGGTGTTTATATCCGGATGAGGCCCGCGCACTCATCGAGGAGATTCACGAAGGTACGTGCGCAACCCACCAAGGGGCTTACACTATGGCCCGGAGGGCCATACTCCAAGGCTACTTCTAGCCCGGGATGGCGAAGGGCATTCGGGCTTAAGAACTCCGGGGCGACCTACACAAGAATGGTCGCCAAGGTCTTCAAGAAGGTCCTCGGCCGTAACCTCCAGGCCTACGTAGATGACATGATTGTGAAGAGTGCCGAGTCCGAGCTCCACACGGACGACCTAACGGACGTATTTTCAATAATGCGCAAGTTCGATTTACGTTTGAACCCTAAGAAGTGTACCTTCGGGGTAGATAGGGGGAAATTTTTGGGTTATATGGTCTCCAAAAAAGGCATAGAACCCAACCCCGACAAGGTCAAGGCCATCCTGGAGATAGAACCTGATGAGCTTTATTTTTATTGTCCATTTATAAACTATTTACAATTCATTTACACTTTTTTTTAATTAATTATGTACATACTTTTATTATTTTAATAATTACTGTTGTTTTGGAATTTTAGTATTATTATTATTATAATTATTATAATTATTATTATTTTTATTATTATTAGTTTAGTTAATAATTTGTATTAGTCCATTATTTCAAGCCCTAACATTTAGGGCCCATCAATAAAGCAATTGTCTGCCTCGCTCATTCATCAGCGAACAAGAGAAAGTCAGACTAAAATTCAGGCAACGACCTGGTCATCTTGGAGATCCGATTGAACATCGGAAGAGCTCGGAAAAGCGGTTTGGCTAAGCGTTATAAATTGAGGCCAATTAGAAGGAAACGATCACCAATCATAAATCACCTCACCCAACAGACGGGATTTCGTTCGGCGACTCCCGTCCGTCCAGGAGCTCCTCCCAGTTGTTTCTGCGGAAAATTCTCTATTCCTTAATTAGTTTCAACGGCGGCGACAATCTTTATTTTTCGGCAGTGGAATTAATTGATTAACAGCTACTTCGCAATTGTTCCCGCGGTGAAACTTCATCCTAATCTTCAGTCTGGTTTTGTTCTTTTCTTTTCTTTTGTCTGGTTTTGTTTCCGCAGTATAGGTTTTGTCCTTTCTTTTTCTTTCTTCAATTTGCAACGCATAGAATACTAAGCTTTCAATTTCTTCATTTTGAATGCGTAAATATTAATTTGTGAGGCTTAGGTTTTAGTGCCAAATTCTCTAAGATTTGTTTACTGCTTTTGTTTTTTAATTATTGGTTAAAGAATGAATTTCTCATGTTCCTAGCCTTTATTCTTTTATTAGTCGCTCTCTTGCTTAGTTGTTATTTAATTGTTTTCCCTACTAGTTACTTAATTACCTGCTATCTCGTTCTTGTTAGTTTTTAATTATTTTATTTCTCCGTTATTTTATTAGTTTCGGCTTTATTTTATTACTTTCAAGTTAATTATTTGCAAGTTATTCAATTGCATTGTTACAATTCCCTGTGGATTCGACCCTTGCCTTTGCACACTATCATTACAATTGACTCGTGCACTTGCGAGAACATATATTAAAATTGTCCATCAGAACCCCCGAGATCCCTCCGCGAGGTCCAGCGCCTCAATGGTCGGCTAGCCGCCCTCGGCCGCTTCCTCTCGAGGTCGGCCGAGAGGTCCCTACCCTTCTTCGGGGTCCTCAAGAAGAGCGACGGTTTTGAGTGGTCGGCTGGGTGTCAGAAAGCTTTTGACGACCTCAAGGCCTATTTGATGTCTTTACCCCCCTTGGCCAAGCCCGAAAAATGGGAGATCTTATATTTGTACTTGGGAATCTCACAGGCTGCGATCATCTCCGTGTTGGTCCGGGACGACGTGGGAACACAGAGGCCCGTATATTACGTGAGCAAGGCCCTCCGAGGTGCCGAGCTCAGGTACTCACCAACAGAGAAGGCCATATTCGCGGTGGATGCCATGGCCAAGAAACTAAACCACTATTTCCAGGCCCATCCAGTGCATGTACTTACCAACCAACCCCTGGAGGCGGTACTACGGGGTGCGGGGTCGGCAAGCCGGCTCGTGAAGTGGTCCATGCGCCTCACCCAGTTCAACATCCACTTCAAGCCGAGGCCGGCCATCAAGGGGCAAGCACTCGCTGACTTCATAGTCAAGTGCACAGCCCGAGACGCCACGGAGCAGGCGAGAAGCGGAGAGGAGGAATGGTGGACCTTATCCACCGATGGATCCTCAAGCAGCAAGGCTTGTGGAGGCGGGGTCGTCCTGGTAACCCCGGAAGGTTTTCGAGCTTACTATGCGCTTCGTTTCCACTTCAAATTGTCCAACAATGAGGCCGAGTACGAGGCACTGTTGTGTGGCCTCCAACTCGGACTGAGCATGAGGGCCGAGAAGCTGAAGATCAAATGCGACTCCCGTTTAGTGGTCGGCCAAGTCTCCGGAGAATTCGAAGCCAACGACGAGAAAATGAAACGGTACCGCGACCTGCAGTGGTGCTCCGAGTATTGGGATGAATCGCCCAACATGAGATCTTACAAGTCCCGAGGGAGCAGAACTACGAGACGGATATGCTCTCCAAGCTCAGCCATGAAACCCCGGAGTATATCTCCAAAATCGCCCGAATAGAGGACCTCCAAAAGTCGAGCCTGGAGGCGTACCCAGTCCTACCCGTACAGAGCCGACCCCGTGTTGGTTAGACCACCTCGTGCAGTACAAAAGGACGGGGGCGCTACCCCCCCCCCCACGATGAGGCTGACGCTAAGGCAGCTAAGAGACGAGCCCCAACCTACAAGCTCATTGGAGACGTGCTATACAAAAGATCCTACAACGGCGACTTACTAAGGTGTTTATATCCGGATGAGGCTCGCGCACTCATCGAGGAGATTCACGAAGGTACGTGCGCAGCCCACCAAGGGGCTTACACTATGGCCTGGAGGGCCATACTCCAAGGCTACTTCTGGCCAGGGATGGCGAAGGAGTGCGCGGACTATGCCTGGAATTGTTCGGCCTGTCAGCAATTCCAGGTTGGCCCGGGCTGGCCCGCCACCAACTACACCCCGATCAGCTCGGTAATCCCCTTCTCGAGGTGGGGGATCGACATTGTGGTAGCCCTGCCCATGGGCTCAGGGAAAAGGAAGTACGTCATTGTGGCAATAGACTACTTCACGAAGTGGGTGGAAGCCGAACCCCTAGCCAGCATCACCAGCGTTCGGTGCAAACAGTTTGTCTACACAAACATACTGTGCCGTTTTGGAGTACCGATGCAAATAATCTCCGACAATGACCGCCAATTTGAAGGAAGGGAATTTAAACAGTTCTGTCTCGAATGGCACATCACTCACAGTCAGATCGCGGTGGCCTATCCCCAGGCGAACGCCTAGGTAGAAAACGCTAACCGCAGGATAATGGATGGCTTAAAGAAGACCCTCGAGGCCGCCGGAGGAGCATGGGTCGAGAATTTAGAAGCGATTCTATGGGCATATCGCACTACCCCGCGAAAGGCAACAGGTGAGACCCCGTTCGTGCTATGCTACGGGTTCAAAGCCCGGGACCCCGCAGAGGTCATCATTCCGACTTGGCGAGGTGAGGAGTACGACCCCAAGAGTAACGACGAGCACCATCGGGTCGACCTCCACTTGATCGACGAGAAGTGAGAAGCCTCCATGGTCCGCGCCGAGAATTACCAGAGGCAAACCAAGGCGTATCACGACAAAAGAGCCCGGCCTCGCTACTCTCAGGTCGGCAACTACATGTTAAAGCGACGTGAGGCCAGCAAACCCCTAGAGGGCGGCAAGCTAGCAAAGAGATGGGAGGGTCCGTGCATCGTCTCGGCCGTGGTCCGCCCCGGTAGCTATAAGCTGAAGACCCCGAAGGGTAAAGACGTAGAAAGGGTGTGAAACTCAGAGCACTTGCTTAAGTACTACCAATAAACACTCTGTTGTAAGGCGGCTCGTGCCCTTAAAATGCATTCAATAATAAAATTGCGACTTTCTTTGCACCCATTTTTATTATTTTTTCAAAAGTCACGGAGTTACCGCTCGGCTGACCCACGTGGTCACCGCGCGGCCGACCTCCGGGTCACCTCCTCGAACGACCTCCGGGTCCTACACGGCCGACCTCCGGGTCCTCTACGACCGACCTCCGGGTCCTCTACGACCGACCTCATAACCTTAGGCCGCCTCCTTTAAATGGTCACACTCCTAGGAGCGATAAAACGATTTAACTTCAAAGACCAATAGCCTCATTTAAATGGTCGCCTATCGCTAAACGGATAAATCTTTAAGTCCAATAGCGTAAAACGATTTAACTTCAAAACCAAAAACCCTAGGGGCAATACGAGGTCCGCCCTTGTCTATTGCCGAACGGAAGAGTCCTTAGGCACAAGACCGAATGGTCTCAACTTAGGACGACTAAACACCCTAGGGGCGATACGGGGTCCGACCCCGCCTATCGCCGAACGGAAGAGTCTCTAGGCGTAAGACCAATTGGTCTCGACTTAGAACGACTTACACCCTACTGAGGGTACGGGATTGAACCCCCGAGGTTTAATCTCGCCTACCATCGAACGGGTGTGCTAAAGGTCGAGGGTTGAGGCACCCGGGCCCGATGCCAACTTGGAAAAGTAAACAACATCGATAAAAGCATTAAGTAAAAAAAAAATTACAAGACTTTGTAAGGACGAAATGCCATGTCAAAAGCAAGTGCGTAGCCGGAGCGGCCTTAGACGACCCCAAGGCGGTGGGCGGCCTTAAGGCCGCGGCCAACCTCGAGGCACCAAGTGTGAAGGCAAAATACAAGTTTCGTGGGTGCGAAGAACCAAAACAAGACCAAGTGGGACTTGGAACCAAAAGGTGGAGGACGACCTCGAGGCCGTGAACGACCACGAGGCTTTAGACGACCTCGAGGCGGTGGACGACCCCGAGGCCATGGACGGCCTTAGGGCTACGGCCGACCTCGGGGCATTGGGCGTGAAGGCAAAACACAAGTTTCGTGGGTGCGAAGAACTAAAACAAGACCAAGTGGTAGCCACAAAGGTAATTTTGAATCCTTCAATAATTCATCCAACTCGTTTGACGGATCGGTGAACTTCTCTCCAACATCGCGAAACATTTCATCTAATTTATCTTCAAACTTATCATCTTCATTTGCTTCGTTGTCAACATACATGTTAGATGTTGTAGCCAGATTGCTTTCACCATGCCATATCCATTTTGTATAAGATGGATTAATCCCATGACAGATTAGATCATCATATACGTCTTTCACACATAACCTTTTCTGATTACAACACTTCTTACAAGGACAAAGGAACCTTTCATTATTACCCGGAAGGTTATTCTTTGCAAAGTTAATAAAATTTTTAACTCCATCGTATTCTTGACTAATTCGAGAAGCATTCATCCAACTTTTATCCATCACAAGCCAATATAAAATAATATTAATCCTAATTAAACTTAATTTAACACTAA
>CM008337.1:8659048-8671808 GCA_002525835.2 Ipomoea batatas | reverse complement strand
CGAAAGTTGTAATTTAGTCCGTATCTCTTAGCTAGTTATAATGCACGCATTACACTATTAAATTAATACTCAAAAACAAAAATTAAAATAAGTGAATGCTTATTACATTTTTAAATATTAAATAATTAATATTAAATAAAAATTATTATTTTCAATATAATCAAAATAAATATTTTCAACTTGTAATAAAAGTAATAGTAAATATGAATATTATTGTAGATAGTGATAATCGAAAATAAAAATGATGTCGTAACACTCTTATAGTTTTCATATATCTACTATCTACTTATATATGTGTGTGCGCGCGCGCGTGTATATATATATATATATATATATATATATATATATATATATATATAGAGGCGAGATCAGGTGCGACCGTGCGGTTCACACCACTCAATGTTAAGAAACACACCACACAAATATGCACTGTGGTGTGTTTCTTAACATTGTGGTGTGTTTTATTGTGGTGTGTTTCTTAACATTGAGTGGTGTATTTCGTAACATTGAGTGGTGTGTGACCGCACGGGAGAGCACGGCCGCACCTGAACCATCAAAGGTTATATCATTGATTTATGTCCATCTTTTTCCACTACTACAGAAATCACATACAACGTCGGCTAATTAACGTCGGCTAAGTATTTAGTCGACGTTGTATGTTATAAAAATCCTATAACGTCGGTTATTTACTAATAGCCGACGTTAAAGGGTGTACTTTATAAGACGGTGCGATACGACGTCGGCTAAGTTATTAGCCGACGTCGTATCATACATATTAGCCATCGACAGACGATACGACGTCGGCTAACCTACCTAGCCGACGTCGTATCCAGGGCCGGATTTTGGGCTGTGCAAGCAGCCCAACAGCACAGGGCCTCAAATTTTAGAGGGCCCAATATCTAATTTTTACCTATGCTAGTTAGTTAAAAATTTAAAAAAAATAATAAGTTTACAATTAGTTTTAAAAGACTCCAATGGAGGAATGGTAGAAATACATGTTTATAATTTTTTATATTTGAGGTCAGGAGTTCGAATCTTGCCCTTTGCACATATTTTTCCTTTTTAAAAGGGCCCCATTTATTTATAAGAACAGGGCCACCAAAATCTAAAAACCGGCCCTGGTCGTATCATTGTCAAAGTCAGACGCCTACGCTAGAAGTTAAACAAATGATTAAAGTTGCAGTTACTAAGGCATTAGACAGCCAAAAAAGGGAAATGCAAGAAGAGTTTTCTAAACAACTTCAAGCAAGCATGGATGAGATGAGGAAGCAATTTGGTTTGATGCAGACTCCCATTTGTCAACCTGCACAATCAAGGCGGGAGGATTCCATAAATGTAGATGTCGACCCACAATCTCATCACAGTGAGAAAGCTAGTTCTCCAGACCCTTTTGCTGATTTACCGGCTGTAAGTAATCATTTATAGTTATCTTATTATTATATGTTAAAACACAGTTTTGCTGATTTATAAATATGAAATCATGTAGTTAGGAGCACGATGCCAGTTGTATTTGGAAGATCCCGTTAGACGTGCAGTGGCATTTGGGATAGCTTACAAGGGTGAAACGGTTCACGGGGTAGAATTAAATGCAGATCAAGTGAAAGTAAGTGTGGATAAAGTTATTGATCCAAGAGCTCCTGTACCATTCCCTACCGATGAGGTTCAGCTAGTAGGAGCTGCAATGCATCAATTTGTTATTTGGTCTAAGAAGTTGGTAGAGTTATGCACTCAAGCTGATGAGGTATGCATTCTCAAAACTTTTGGTTCTTAAAAAGTATTTAATTTACTCTTTAAAAATAGTAATTGTTATTACTTATATTGAACAGTTAAAAAGAATGTCCAAATTGACGATTGAATCCGCTGTGCAACAATATAATGTTGATATGATTATAGTTGATCCGACTTCTCTGAGTCCTTTATGTCAAAAGGCATATAAAGTTGCTCGAAAAGTAGAGCAAAATCTTGTGATGCAAATGTCTCGTGGTATTGTGGGCGACATTGAATATGATGTATATGTTGAGAAGTTGGAGACCATGCGGTTTTTGAAAATGGACATGTTGGATATTTGTTGTATGCAGTTCTTTATAAGGTATAAGTTCTTTGCTATTATTTGTTTATAATATTTTTCATTTCAATTATTTGGTATATATATATAATTAATTGGATGTATTTTTGTAATAGGTGTCTGTATAAGGAATTTCATTTGGCATCCAATACCACGTATGGCTTTATAGATCCATATTACATTCAACCAAAATTGACGACTAAAGCACAACGAACAGGGTATATAAATGTCACCATGCAATATGGACAGAAAAAATGTTATTTAGCCCCTTACATTTATAAGTAAGTTTTGATTTATTTAAAGAAAATAGCTTAAATACAATGTGCTTTTATTACATATTATATTTACTTACAACTAATAAATTATTCGTTTGTAGGGAACATTGGATGTTGATGGGAACATTGGATGTTGATGGCAATTTGTCCACTGTTATATGAAATCTATTGGTTTGATTCCGTTGGACGCAAACCACGTCAGGACATTAAAGACATAGTTGAAACGTCGGTAAACTTATAACTAATTACTAGTTATTATATAACTATAGTATTTATGTATACATATCTCTTATATTTATAGGTGTATGAAATCAACATTACATTCCAAAGGAAAGAAAACAAATCGTCAACCAAAATGGATTAATTGTTTGGTAAGTATTTTATACATTTGTAAAACTACATATATTTCAAAGTTTTTAATTAAATGAATTCTTAATTGTATTATAATTCAAATATATAGTGTGCCAAACAAGTTGGAGCTACCGAATGCGGGTATTATGTGATGAAGTTCATGTTTGAAATTCTTTCCAAAGAAGCATACGAAGGAATGGATAAGGCAAGTAATTATTAAGAAAATACATTTCTCATTCAAATTTTAAAAATACTAGTTTAAATTATCTTACTAATTATTATTTATTACTTTTCAAAATTATTACAGATAGCGGAAAGAGTTGGTTCATCGAGCTACAATCAACAAGAGATTGATGAAGTTAGAGACACATGGGCCAAGTACTTCATTGATGAATGGATTAATACATTACATTAGTATGTGAAATAGTAATGTGAGATGTTAGTATTGCTTTTATGCTTTTGGTACAACGTTTGGGAGAAGATTATGGCTTGTATTAATTAATACAGATAATTTTTTATGAACTCGTATTATTAATTATTATCAATTGTCAGATTTATTGCTTTTATTAATTTTGATATTATAAATATAAATTGTACATGTGTTGAATGTGATTGTGATAGCTATATATGTTTGACCAGGTTTTGGGTGTACATAGAAAAATAAAATGAATATTTAAAAAAATTACCCTACAACGTCGGCTAGTATTATTAGCCGATGTTGTAGGGTATTTTTTTTTGTTTTTAAATTACCTACAACGTCGGTTATTTGTAAATAGCCGACGTTGTAGGGTATTTCAAATTATCAACAACGTCGGCTATTTGTAATTAGCCGATGTTGTAGGGTATTTCAAATTACCTACAACGTCGGCTATTCGTGAAGAGCCGACGTTGTAGGGTATTTCGAATTACCTACAACGTCGGCTATTTGTAAAGAGCCGACGTTGTAGGGTATTTTATTTGTTTTTAAATTACCTACAACGTCGGCTATTTGTAAATAACCGACGTTGTAGGGTATTTCAAATGACCTACAACGTCGGCTGTTTGTAAATAGCCGACGTTGTAGGGTATTTTATTTGTTTTCAAATTACCTACAACGTCGGCTATTTGTAAAGAGCCGACGTTGTAGGGTATTTACAATTACCTACAACCTCGGCTATTTCGAAAGAGCCGACGTTGTAGGTAATTTGAAATACCCTACAACGTCGGCTATTTGTAAATAGCCGACGTTGTAGGGTACACATACAACGTCGGCTAAGATATACCCGATGTCGTATGTGTACCTTACAACGTCGGCTAAGTTTTAGCCGACGTCGTATGTGTACACTTACAACGTCGGCCAGATCAACGTCGGCTTTTAGCCGACGTTAAATGGTCTACTTAGCCGACGTTAAAAGCCGTCTGTGTAGTAGTGTTCTATGCTAATAAATATATACATTTTGCTTTAAATGTTGTACACTTCAATGTTATTAGACAAAATTATCCCTACTACATTCTTGTTATACAAAAATACCCTTACACCGTTATAACACCGTTACTTTTTAACTCCATCATTATTACCATACACATATATCTATCATATCTTTTTCCTATTCGATCTTTAATTATCATTTTATTATTAAAATCATTATATAATTAATTTAATGGTTGATTATATTTTAATTAAATTTCTATTAATGGTAAATCATATATGTGTGTGTATAAAATACATATATTATTTGTGTATATATAATTTGAATTATAAATTTTAGTTATTTGTATTTATTAATATTTTAATATTGTGCATTAATTTTCGTGCATCGCGCGTATAAAATACCAGTGCATTAATTTTCGTGCATCAATTCCCTTACCCGCCCTTTTTTCATTGTGTTGCATGTCGTTCTCAGTCTTTTGAGTCCGGGTTCGGGTCCTTGTTCCATCAAGTAGGCTAGTCTATTATCAGAGGAATTACAATCTGGAATATACCCAATTAAACTTTGGTTTCAATTGGAATGGCCTAACACACGACCTAACTTTTATAAAAATAAATTAAAAAAGGTTTAATTTTGTTTTCTTTCTTTAAATTTTTAGAAAATTTTTAGTTCATTTGGATCAAGAGATGGAGGGCCAAACAATAAAAATATGAGTTTTTCTTCGCCAATAGTCAAACTTTACCATTGTTATATAGTGGACTATGTTCCGAAACACTGTCATTTCTTTTAATGAAAAAAAAGAATAGTTGTTCTGCTTAACTAATCTCGTATTTATGATGTACTCATAATAAAATGAAACTACAATGCATTTAAAATGAAATTGAATAACAGATTTCATATATTGAGTGTATATTGTCAAATAAAATTGTAGTTGAATTAGAATGATACTTTAGTTGTGTTATAATAAAATTATAGTGTGTATAAAATGAAACTAAATAACATGTCTCACATATTAAGTATATATATTGCGAAACGAAATTGTAGTTGAATTATAATGATACTTTAGTTGTGCTGTAATGAAACTACAATGTGTATAAAATGAAATTGAATAACAAGTTTCACATATTGAGTGTATATTGTCAAATTAAAATTGTTGTTGGATTAGAATAATACTTTAGTGGAGCAATGAAATTACAATGTGTATAAAATAAAACTGAATAACAGGTCTCATATATTTGAGTGTATATGGTCCAATGAAATCGTAATTGAATTAGAATTATACTTTAATGGTGTTGTCATTAAATTAAATTACAGTGTATAAGATAAAATTCAATAACATATCTCACATATTGAGTGGATATTGTCAAATGAAATTGTAGTTGAATTAAAATAATACTTTTTTTTTATATCTGATGGAAGGGGGAGACCCAGTACAAGAGCGAAAAAAAAACTAATTAATAACGGAGCAGTTACGCCATGCAGGGACGCCATCTCTGTCGTCCTCGAGAATCTTACTGATTCTAGTTGGGGGGCTGCTAAGCACTTGTAGTCCTCTGGGGTTAGATTTAGACATCAACGCAATGGCGTCTGCTAGTCTGTTTTGTTCCCTAGCAATTAAGGTCACCTGCCATTCGTTGCATTTTTGCAACTCCTTGTTGCAAGCTCTCAGCAGGTTGTTAACCGTGTTGTTGGGTGTGGAACCATTTTGAAGACCTTCCACGATAGTACTTGAATCGCATTCTATTATCAACCTGCTCAGATTGAGAGAGATGGCTAGTAGGATACCCTTCAAGAGTCCCCAAGCTTCCGCCTCTTGGGGAGTGCCAATGCCGATATTGCAAGTGAACCCAGAGATCCATAGGCCATCGCTGTCTCTAATGGCGCCGCCACAGCCTATTCTGTTCGTCTCCTGGCATGCGACGCCGTCTACATTCAGTTTAACGAAACCTTCCTTGGGTCTGGTCCAAACAAGCTTTCTCCATTGGTTGCAGGCTATGGTGTGTTGGTTGCCTTTCGCCAAGGTGAAAGATCTTTGAATCTCCTCGGTTTGAGCCTTGATCCACGCTATCTTCAGATGGGTGGGCTTGATCGTGTTTTCAAAGACTGCTTCGTTCCTCCACTTCCAGAGCCACCATATAGTTACCGCAAACTGGGTGCTGTCGCTGTGGGGGGATCTGCCTCGATTCTTGTCAGCAATGCAGGCGTCCAGCCAGTCTTTGAATGTTAGGGAAGACGCATTGGCTAGCATGCTTGGAGATATTGCACTCCAAACCTCAATTGCTTTAGGGCACTTACAGAAGATATGCTGTAAGTCCTCCTCCTCATCTGAACAGAAGTAGCATCTATCATCTTCTGTCATACCCCTTCTCTTCCTGTTGCTGTTTGTCAATATTTTGCCGTGTCTGATCAGCCACAGGAAGGAACATATTCGGTTGGGGATTTTTAGCTTCCAAATATTGTTCCATTTGGCAGCTTCCACCTGGTTTAGGGGCCCAATCGCCAAGTCGTAGGCTGATGATACAGAGAACGTCCCTGCTAGTTCGTTCCCCCAACCCACGTAATCTTTTAATTCCTCGTCCTCGCTCAGAATAACTGCCGCCAACCTGTTCCTTGTATCAACTGGTAGGAGGTCAGTTAGATGATTCCAATTCCACCCTTGTCCACAGATCCAATATGAAGAAACCGATCTTAGGATGTCTGAGGCTGGAATTTGTTGTATTGTCATGTCAGCCAGCGGTCGGTCGAATAACCAAGTATCCAACCAGAAGCGAGTGTCTTCACCATTTCTCACTAGCTTACGTAATCCTTTTCGAAGTAAATGGGAGGATTTAAGAATTCCTCTCCAAGCATTCGACATGCTGTTTTTAGGCTTCCATTCCAAGCAGTCCATCGTGGAGATATTGTACTTAGCCTTAAAAATGTTGATCCACAGTGCTTCTTCGTTCTGTAGCAGACGCCAGCCTAATTTCGCGAGGAAAGCCTGATTCATCTCCTCGAGTCTTCGAATCCCCAGGCATCCTCCCGCCTTTTGCCTCGTCACTGTATCCCCATTGAGTAGATGGCACTTCCTTTTCTCATTGGAGCTTCCCCAGAGGAAGTTCCGAATAATTCTTTCTATGGCTGAGCATACACCTACGGGGATTAGTGTGGATTGCATGGTGTAGGAGGGGATCGCGGCAAGGACTGATTGGGCAAGGACCTGCCTTCCAGCTAGTGAAAGCGTTTGAGCCCTCCACCCCGATAATTTGGATTGTATTCTGTTGAGGATCCCGTCAAAAGATTCATTCTTCAATCTTCCATGGATTGAGGGGATACCAAGATACTTCCCCATGTCCGAGACGACAGGTACCCGAAGCACGTTTGAGATGCTATGTTTCAATTCATCCGCAGTGTTGGTTGAAAAGAGCAAGGAGGATTTTGATGGTTGATTCTCTGACCAGACAGCTTACAGAAGTTCCCAAGGCAGGAGAGCATGACATTGGCCTGCTCCGTTGTTGCTTCGCCGAAGAAGATTAAATCATCTGCAAAAAAGAGATGTGTTAAGTGAGGCCCTTGTCTGGTAATTTTGATTCCTCTCCAGCTACCAGTATTCACCAGATGGTTTATCATATTGCTTAATCTTTCTACGCATAATACAAAAAGGAGAGGGGAAATCGGGTCTCCCTGTCTTATTCCTCTGCTAGGCGTAAACCAGTCCGGATCTTCCCCGTTCCATTTGATTGCGAGTTTGGAGGTGGAGATACATGCCATGATGTTCCGTTTCCAAGTGCTGGAGAAACCAATAGAGTCTAAGGTATCTGCAATGAAATTCCAAGAGAGTTTATCATACGCTTTCTCCAGATCCACCTTCAAAATCATCCATCCGCTAACACCTTTTTTGTTCCGCATGGAGTGTAATACTTCCTGAAAAACAAGAATATTGTCAGTGATTTGCCTTTCGGGCACAAAACTTGTTTGGTGTGGACCGATCAGTTTTCCTGATAATCCTTTAAGTCTGGATGCCATCATCTTTGTTAGGACTTTATAGGATACGTTACATAGACCGATAGGTCGCAACTGTTTCACGTTTTCTGGCACTGGAACTTTGGGGATAAGAGAGATGAGTGTGTTGTTGCAATCCTCGGGAAGGACCCCGCTATCAAAGAATCGGAGAGCGAAGTTGGTTAGCGTTTCGCCCACAATGTCCCACGCAACTTGATAAAAGCCAGCAGTGTATCCATCTGGACCGGGAGCTTTACATGCCGGCATGTCGAAAATTGCTGCTTTCACTTCTTCCTTGGTGAAGGGCGCCTCCACCACCCCCCATTCCATTTCGCTAATTGGCTGAAAATTTCCTTGAAGTGTAGTTGTGGGGGGACTGGTCGGTTCTTCTGTAAACAGCTGAACAAAATACTCTCGGATGTGGTTTCTGATATGGAGCTCGTCTGTAATTAGTGAGCCGTCTTCCCTCTTGATGGATTTTAGGAACCTCCCCTCCTTCCTCGTTGTAGTCGCCACATGATAGTACCGGGTATTACGATCGCCTGAGACGATCCAATCTTCTCTCGACCTTTGAAACCAAATTAATTCCTCCTGGTATAGGACTTCTTCTAACTCTGCACGTAGTTTCCTGTCCAATCTGATCAAGTCAGCTCTAGGAGTGGTGCACAATTTGCGTTGCACTCTGTTGATTCTAGCTACCAAGCGATTTTTCCTGTGGAAAATGTTACCAAACGAATTTCTATTCCACTCATTCAGGATCTCAGACATGCTCTGTTTATTGGAATCAAGGGTTGTATCAGGTCTCCATGATTGATGCACAGTTTGGTAGAAGGATGGGTGCGTCGCCCATGCCATATTAAACCTGAAGCGTTTGTTGATAAACCTCCTCGCAGACGGTGGCACGGGTTGTATGAGGAGTGGAGCATGGTCTGAACCAAAAATGGGTAGGTGTTCTACTAAGGTGTCTGGAAATCTAAGTGTCCAGTCGATACTTCCTAATGCTCGATCCAGTCTTGCGCCCTTGAAGCTCTCCGTGTTTCTCCCTCTCATCCATGTGAATTTTGCCCCTGTAAAGCCTAAATCGATTAGGCCATGGTGATAAATCCAATCGACGAAGTCCGCGCATCTTGATTGAGAGAAGCCCCTAGTGTTGCTCACTTCGTCACTACTAATGACAGAATTGAAGTCTCCTGCAAGAAGCCAAGGGAATTGACTTGCCGGATTCGGGTGCCTCAGATCAGTGAAGAGTTTCCTACGGAGGTGGGGTTCTGGGCTCCCATATACTATCGTAAGAAAATAAGCCGTTGCATGTTCATCATTAACCTGCACAGAGACGAATTGAGGGTGAGTGTCCAAGATTTCGACAGAGACTGAGTCCTTCCAGAGGATCCAAATCCCTCCAGAGAAGCCAAAGGCCTCTACTCTCATCCATTCGTTAAAGCCAAAGCTAAAGCAGAGCTTATCGGCTTGAACACCTGAAACCTTTGGTTCCAGAAGACATAACATCGCCGGATTGTGTTTCCGGCACAATTGCTTGAGGATGCGGCTGAATGACTTCGAAGCTGCCCCTTGACAATTCCATACCATACAAATCATGGGAAACAAAAAGAAAAGAAAACGAAGAGCGCTCAGGAGCGCAACGGGAGATCCGCAACATGGCCATACAGGCCCTCGTGGTCATCCTCAACCATCATGGCGATATCGGGGGGTTCGGCGCGGTTCAAGGGAGAATCTTGTTTATCTGGGGGTTCGTCAAGGTATGCCACACCCATTGGTGCCATAGACGACGTCTCAGGGTGGGCATCGCCATGCACGACCACTGTGCTCACGACTTGCTTTCCTTTGCTTGAACCGCGGACAACTGTATGCTCTGATTCCGCCGCTGCTCTCCTCGGGAAACCGCCTCTCCCACGACTACTGCTGGGCGCCCCTCGTGTTGCAGCAGCAAGCTGTCTCTGAGCCACATTATGATGGGTCTTGCTCCGGCGGTCATCGCTTGGTTGGTGAAAGCGCTGAGCATTGGCCGGTGTCTTGGCCGGGTTGTGCTTAGGTCCGTCTTCTCTGCGATTGGCGGAGCTTTGGACGCTTTCCTCGACCATCCCTGGTTGCTCGAGGTCCATATCTTCCAAATTGTCAAGAGCAGCGAAGCGGGATTGAGTCTGCCCTTGGTTGAATCCCGCTGCCGATTTCGGGTTACCGGATCTAGGCCCCTCCTTCTTGTTGGGCTCCGCACCCTGTCGGTTGTCTACCCTCCTTCTTCCTCTATTGTCTCTTCTGGTAACAAGCATCCAGGCCCCGAAGCGCTCACTGAGATCATGTCGTGGCGCCGGAATCCCGGCTGGATTAACCAAGCTGTCCGCTTCCGTTCTGTCACCTTCTCCTCTTACGCCCGTTGCTCCACCCCCTGCGGCAGAGCATTGTTCTTTTCGGTGGCCATAGAGTCCGCAGTTGAAGCAGACCATGTGAATTCCCTCGTATTCCACGGGCCACGCACTCTCGTTCAGCGTAAACTTGGACAATAAACGCTTTGTCATATCGATTTCAATGCAGACACGGGCGAACTTCCCTTTTGATACAAGACTGGTGGTATTGTCCACTTTGATCGGCTTGCCGATTTGTCTACCAATCTTCATAAGGAAATCATCTTCAAAATACTCTATCGGAAGTGTAGGAAATCTCACCCAGACTAAGAGTTTTTCCGTCTTGACAGATCGGGGGTCGAAATTGGGGACCCATTCCTTCACGATCAGGTAGTGGTCCAAGATCATCCACGGGCCATCAAATTTCGCAAAATCGTAATCCTGGATCGAGTCAAACTTGGCAAGGAAGTAGTCGTGATCCAGAGCAATGAGTTCGAAGTTCCCCTCCGGTCTCCACATCCGTAGAAAACGTTGATAGAGGTAGGCATAACCAATCTTTCTGCCCAGTAGTTTGATGATTAGAGACTGGCGCCAAGGGCGTCTCAACCTAAGTTTTTCTTCTTTGGTGACCAAGATGACCGGGCAATCTTCGTTCAATTTGTCCTCTGTTAAAGAGTCGTCGTCGGAGGCGTACCCATCCTCCGGTGGTGTTTGGCTGGGCCCGTTATTCCTCCAAGGCTGGTTTTCTTGAGTTTGAGGAATCCTCCAGTGGCCTTCTTGAGGCGGAAGTGTTTCAGTGTTCAATGGTGTTTCCTGAACCGTTTCTAACGAAGGATACTGATCATTGAGTTCCGGAGGTTCGCGGCCTCTTTTGGATTTCTTGGAATTACGCAGAAGCATTTCTTGATCCTCCCCCAGCGACTGATTAGTCGCCATCGGAGAGGATGTCTCGGACGGTGGATCTGTTTCAGAGAGGATGTGATACATTCTCTCTCTACATTCTCTAATTCTTAGGTGTATTAAAATAATACTTTAGTTGTGTTGTAATGAAACTACAATCTAAATAAAATGAAATTGAATGCATCATAAAAACAAGATTAATTGGACGTAACGAGTGTCGTTTCTTTTCATTAAAAGAAATGACACCGTTTTAGATCATGACGATAGTAAAATTGCCCAAACTTTGAAAAAAATTAAATTTTTACTTTTTCAATTTATTTAGTTCACTAAGGTCGAGCTGATGAGAAACAATTAAAATTGCGTGAGACCGTCTCACGTGTCCCAATCCGTGAGACATGTCGGATCTTTAATTAATGGGGTCAAACATATGACCTATTAATCAAATATTTGACTCGTCTTAAAGATTAAGACCCGTGAAACGATCTCAAGTGTTACCTATAAAAATTTAAACTTAGTCTAACTCATAGTCCAAATTTTTTTAAAAAATAAATTAAGGTTTTTTTTTCCTTCAATTTCATTAATTCATTTGGGTTGGGATGGGTTAGTCGAGCTTAACCCGTCCCCTAATTTTTTTAAAAATATATCTTATAAGAAATAATTTTGTAATAAATTTCTATTAGGTTTTATAAAATGAACAAAGCATAAAATACTAGCTTTTTATTTTTTATCATGAAAATAGCATTAAAAATGATTTTTTTTTTAAACTTGTAGTCAACACTAAAAAAAATTAAAATATTATCTATGAAATGACTCATTTTCTATAATTATTGTTTTAAAAAATAATTTTCAAATTTGCAAACAAACCTTGAAATACAAACTTTAATAAGTCAACTCATTAATAAATTTAGATGCCAAATCTAAAAAATTAGTATGTTATTATTATTATTTTTTGAAAATTGTAGTGACATAAGCCAACACTCATAACAATTGATTATGAGCAAAAATCAAATTTGATGAGTGTGACTTGAGGCGAGTCTAAATTAATTTCTTATTGATTTAAAAACAAAAAAAATGATGTTTGAAATTGAATCACTTGCTGTGTGTAGACCGTAGAGTGAAGCATCTTTTGAGGTGCATGGTAGACGGTGGGTGAGCTGGCGCATCTTAGCATTGATCACACCGCCAATTTCTTCAGCTGACGGACTTCACCGAATCCGTGACGGAGTTAACTATGCCAAGCACTTCTCTACCGTCCGATCAATTTCTCAACCGCTCAGATCTATTCTCTCCCCTTTCCCCTGCTTTTCTTTCTTACTTTCCCATTTCACTATTTCTTCTTTGAATAATTGAATCCGTCTGAGTTCGCATTTCTCTCTCTCTCTCGCTCAGATCTCTCCGCCGTGGGGAAGATGGCGTCAT
>CM008337.1:8644162-8657415 GCA_002525835.2 Ipomoea batatas | reverse complement strand
AGTTGAGGATGGTATACACAGCAGCATTAGGTTCATTCATAGTTGAAGCTCAGGCATGAGGCTTGTATGTTTACAAATTTTGACATGAAATTCATAGTGGATCTAAAAAATTTTGCTCAATTTTGCCGCGTTTATTTTAAAGAAAGCTTGTTTATAAGTTTGTTTGGAAGTGCTACTTGGAGGCAAATTATTATGGCTCTGTTTGGTAATATTTTAAAAATAAGCTACTAATGTTTGGTAATATTTCAAAAATAAGTTTTTAGCTTAAAATAAGAGCTTATTTTTGAACGCTACCTAATGTAGTGTTTCAAAATAAGCTAATAGCTTCTTAACTTCTTTTTTTTTTCATCTTTAACTTTATTATTTTAAAGAAATGACATCATTTACCATTTCCATTTAAAACCTTTTTGGTTAAAACTTTTTGATTTTTTCTCTTCAATATGTTTGGTTGTAATTTCAATTTGATATTTGTGTTTGAACATTGATTTTTGTATAAACTAATCTTTTGAATTATAAACATTTTGTTTTACTTTATATGTTTTCAAATATATGTTCTTATTTTATATTTTATTAAAATATATTGATCTCACTATTTTATATTTTAATATATAAACAAACATATTTAAATTTAAAAGTTAAAAGTATTTAAATTGTATGAAGATGTATTTTTTAGTCTTTTTTATATTTATCAGCTAATCAAAAAGTTAATTTTACCAAACACTTTTAAGCATAACAGCTAGCTTAACAGCTCTTCAGATTTCAGCTTCGAGCTTTATAGCTTTTCAGTTATCAAGATATTTTTCAGCTTTCAGCTAGGTTTGCCAAACATAGCCTATGTGGACTCAGGTCCAAATTACACAATTTACATATTGAATGTTTACAATTTATATAGAATGTACACAACTAAATGTTCACAATTTACCTATTGAATGTTAACAATTCTAAATTGTGAACATTCAGTATTTAATTGTGAACATACAAGTCCATTGTAAGTCGGATCCATGATATAAATGTATAACTATTGCTACTTGGGTAGCGTTGGATTGTTTGGGTTATGAAAAATGCAGTCGTCGTGGATGAAAGAAGTTTTTATAACAAAGCTAAGGTAGTATTTAGCTTTGTTAATAAGCATGTGATGTGATCGTGGATGAGCTTAAGATTAAATGAACAAAAAATGGGGAAGGTGATGACGTTGGGACCTGTCTTATCTTTTCTTGCAATTTTGCTCATAAAGCTTCATAAATTAAGTCATTTTATGCAATTGACCCCCATTGTTTATACTATTTTCAAATTACCCCTACCATTCCATACATATTCCTTCCTTGCCCACAATTTCTCATTTCATGCAATTCAGAATATGTTTTTATATATCTATTACATACATTAATAAAGAATGAATGCCCTTCTAACTTTTTCACATATTCAGCTATAATCTAATTGTCTTACTGCCTTAAGATTAATCAAATAGTGACAAAGTGACTAGGGTTATGAAATGAAGAGCACTGAGGAAAAGTTCTGAAAGGATATTTAAAAGTTAAGTAACAAGGAACATAAATAGAAAGTGAAAACAAAAAGAGAAAAATTCCAAGCTAAGCCTCTCCACTTGGAGGTAGTGTAATAAAAATCCAAAACAGAATGTAAGAAGAATTCATTCTTTTGTTTTTCATTAGCAACAAAAGCACCTCACTCACTCTTCATCCTCTTCATCTCCATCGCCGCCAGCAGCCTTCTTGGCAGCTGCCTTCTGGTTCTTTCTCTTCACCCTACCAGGGCGACCGCCACCAAAAGGACTGGACAGTGAGAAATCAATGTGCTTTTGAGAGTCCACTCTGACCATGAAGGAGGGAACGTTCACAACCTGCCTTCCCACCCTGAAGTACAAAAAAAAAAAAAAAGACTTGAATACCATGGCTAAATGTCCCGAATGCCTAAATTTCAATTTGACTGCACACCATCATAGAATCTATCTTCCCACACAACTGAATTGAAGCAATAAAAACACATGTACAGAGTCAGAAATTTATAGAATAACCAGATTATATCTTCCTTGTGATGAATGGAGGGGGATAAAGAGACAATAAACAAATACTTTGCTATAGATGTCCTACAAAATGTGCAAAGGAATGCAATCACCTTTCCTAGGTTTTCTTTTTTTAAAGCCATATCAAAGTAGGGAATGAAGAGTGAAGAAAGCCAGAGTGAGAAAGAGGTATTCATAGTTAAAACCGTTTAAAATATAATTATAAAGAATTACACAAGAATTAAAGGCATGTTTGGTTCATTAAATGAAAACAGAGGAATTGGAATGAAGGAATTGAAAAGGAATATAATTCCATGATTTGGTTACCAGAAAGGAATATAAAGCACTAAAACACTCCAGAGTTTGGCTGGTTATGAACGGAAAATGAAAAGATAATAAAATTATCTAAATACCCTTCAATGAATTGGGGGCATGACCCCATGTCCCCATGGCAATCTCTGGCTTGCCATCATTCACTGGCCAGGAATGATAGATGACAGTGGTCATAACTGACAGTTAACTACTTCATTCACAAATGCTTTGGTTACACAGACAACTTTATGTTTCATCACCAATGGATTGTAGAGGTCAAGCCAGAAAGAAAGCAAGACCTAAACTAGAACTATAAATCATATAAAAAGTGGCATACCTGATGTGCTTTTGCCTAATGAGCACCCTAGCATGATGGATTGACTTTGCCATGCCCGCCTTGAACACAAGAGTTTGGAGACGGCGCTCAAGGAAGTTCTCCACAGTTAGGGCAAGGACATAATCGAGCTTGTTCTGACTCTCATCAAGCAAGCCATACCTGTTCATCCTTCTCAAAAGAGCATCACCCTCAAAAATACGCCTTGGGTCCTTCTCATCGAGTGTAAGAAGCATTCTTGCGTTATTCCTGATACGGCTCAATGCATACTGAACCCTCCAGAGTTCCCTCTTGCACCTAAGTCCATACTCACCAACAAGCTTCAACTCAGCATCCAATCGCTCTTTCTCATATGGCCTACGGGGCTTCTTAAATGTCTTCCCATCTACATTCAATATAGCACATAGTATTAACAGAGTCTTATAAAGAACAAACTGATAAAGAGCACTTTTTAGTTATCATCTGGAACAACTACAGTCTAAAGACGAAATTTTGTGTTGCCTGTATTAGTTCAATACAAGAGTCTGGCTAAAAGTTGTTAAAGTTCATGTATAGAACAAAACATAGTCTCAGTTTGCATCAACTGGAATGGATTAAACAAAAAATTTCTAAAGCCTAGCACCTTCATAGACACACCAAGATGATATACAGCATAGATCCACACTGAAATGCTTATTCTATCATAACATTCATTAGGAGATACCCAGATTACACATAACAAGCTTTCGATCCAAAACACTGAAAATCTAAGATAATTGATAAAGAAAAAATCCAATAGTTCCATTGAAGACTGCAATTATAACAAACTTGAACTACAATGCACTGATCAGAGGCCAGAGATTACCAAGTTACCAAGCTGAGCCAACCACTTGCCCGTACAATTAAAAATTATATATCAAAATAGATATCAATTCATACACATAGAGGCATACATGAATATATCAACGAAAAACGTGTATATAGACACAAAAATGTAGGGACACCTGTGGGGAAAAGGAGGATAAAAATTGAAAAATAAAAAAATAAAAATTGAGAAACATACAGTTCCGGTAAAAGGAGACGTGCACCATTTTGGGCCGCCGGCGGTGGGATTCTCAGTTCGGCGATCAACCTGAAATCCGGAGCTGAGAGTGGCCACTAGGGTTTTGAGTAATGGAAGCGCATTCCTTATGTAATACTCCGTAGAAGACAAAAGCCCTAGTGGGCTTATGTTGAGTTATGATGTTTGGGCCAACATTATAAATTATGGGCCCAATTATTCTATTATCAAGCTCTGTTGGATCGCGGCCTGTCAAGTTAAGAGGCAAATTATTTTGTGGGCAATTTATTGTCCACATAGTGATGTATGAACCATAACAAAAGGTACATTTTTAATGTACTAAATGTACATTATTTGTGTGCTAAATATACATTATACAATACAGTGTACATTTTTCATATATTAAAAGTACATTATATTTATATTGAATGTACATAATTTGATAGTATAGTCCATACAGTTGTGTGGACCATGGTCCACACAATAATGATTGATTTACATATTAATTGTTTACAATTTACATATTGAATATTCACAATTTACATATTGAATGATCGCAATTTAAATTGTGAACATTCAATATGTAAATTATGAACATTCAGTATATAAATTGTGTATTTTGACATGCGTTCACCTTGCAAGATGAACTCGCAAGATGAACCCGGATCCATGACATAAATGTTGAAGTTATGATGTATGAAAATTCTCAATTGCATTCCATAATTATATTTTGGAAAAAGTGTCAAATATGCTATTGAACTTTTACACATTGTGCAATTGAATCATTGAACAAAAAAAGTGTGCAATTAGACCACTAAAAATAAAAAATTGTGCAAATAACATTTTTTATAAGTTACTTTCAAGTTTTCTTTAAATATGATGCCACAATGTGAAATTATATATTAAAAATTATTTTAATTATTTTTTTTTGTTGAATACTACGTACTCTATTACAATGCAGTATCATGTTCATAACTCCTTTCTCAACCTATGAGACTCGAACCCACCACCTCTTATATAAAGGGAAGGGTTTGATACCATTGGACCACAAGGGTTCTTATTTTTAAAAATTAAAAGAAATGGGAGGGTTTCTTCTTCTTTCATACAGTGTTAAAGTTGTTGCTATTTTATACGGAGTACTTCCGTTTCATCTGTGAATCACTTGTACTATTAAATCAAACATTCAAACCTGAAGAGATAAAACCAGCTGATATTTCAGGAAATTAAAGTGCAATTGCCATTTTTAAGTATCAAAGCAAGGTAAAATTCATATTAGCAGTAAAACAATCTATACTAAAATCTTCCTATTCCATTTTCCCGCCCAAAGTTTGGTAGTCCATTAATTACATATTTTATTGGTCGAATAATTAATAAAACTTATTTGGTAAGAAAATGTAAAATACAAATTAACTAATATCTATTAATTGGTTATATTATTTCTATATTCACATGTCAATATACTATTAATGAAAGTAAAATGTTCCCTTCAACTTTCCCGCACAAACTAATATTATTAATTTTTTTTGAGTACTACTGACAACTAATATTATTAATTAATTGGTAAAAAAAATAATACTACGTAACGTTTAATTGGTAACAAATTTTTATTTATCAAATTTTGAAAATAATTAAGCCATTACAATTGTGAGAATAATGGAAACAAATTCTGTGTAATTTTATAACAAAAAATAATTTATTAATTATTATTTCCACCAATAATAATAATTCGAATACTTATCTATACTTCTATATCTATACTACTATTATTAAAAATAAAATCATCTTTTGTAAAATTTCCGCCAAAACAATAATAAAGATAAAATGGAAAAGAAAAATCGATATTACTAATTGATTGAAAATATAAAAAGATCCGGAAAAGGAAACAGAAATTAGACAAATTAAAAAGGGAAAAGGATATTACTAATTTACGGAATATTATTTAAAAACTAAAAAAAAAAGTAATTACACTTTCTTTTGGAAACTTTAAATTATTTAAACTTTAAAAAATTAATTAAACATGAGTTGCTAGATTTGTCCTAAATTTATATGCGGCAATCCACTTCTAGTCATTCAAGTGCAAATCAAGGCATTCAAGTGCAAAGTTCAACCATAGTCTATAGTCCATAACATTAAGTCATAAGATTTACACAATAAACACCTCCCGAGAATAACTAAGGCTTCACTCGTCACTAAAAATTTTAATATTTAACAAAGTTTTATTATTCTTAATCTAAAATATTGTAAAAAAATATATATCCATACATATTTAAATGGTTAACATTTACCATTTATCTTTTTTTTTTTTTTGAAAATAACATTTACCAATTATCTAGATATTATTTTAAAGTAATAAAAAGCAATCAGATAAACATAATAATTAGATATGATTTTTTTTTGAAAGAAAAGAATTAGATATGATTTGATCATATCAATTATATTTATTTACAAATTGCTCGAAATGATGCAAAATTAATTTATATATTTAAATTAAAATATTTTGTAAAGCAAATTATTATAATTTTCAAATTATTTATACCTGTTGTCATTCCCAATCATGTCCATGTCAATTCCTTCAAACGTCTTACGTTTTTCTTTTAAGAATCTTTGCAAAATATGTAACATTTGCATTATAAACTTTTGATAAAATAAGAACGACATGGTGACAATTAACACACTCGATGCATTTCAATTTGATTTTCATTTTCTATAGTTTTTAGTTTGACAAAAATATTTATTTCTTAACTTTAATGAATTAATGGTAAGATGATTTTTTATTATTTTCAAACTTAATATGGAATTCTATTCAAAGTTGTACCGAAATAACGCCACTGTTAAATAAAACTAATGTTCGCTCAAATATGAGAGGACAAAAAAGATGTGCTAATAATATTAAAGTAATAATACAACCTCTTTAACATTGGGTTGCTGTGGTGTAGTGGTTATCATGTTAATTTTACACACTAAAGGTCCTCAGTTCGGAAAGATTACTTTTTTGACTGATGCAAAATCTTTTGATTTTCTTCGATTTGATGATTGTGATTTAATCAAGAGTTAAAATACTAATGTTTAGTTAAGAGTTAAATCTTTTGATTTTTTTCGATTTGATGATTGTGATTTAATTAAGAGTTAAAATACTAACGTTTAGTTAAGAGTTAAAATACTAAATTACTAACGGTATCAAGGCTTGGCTCTCAGAAAACATGGAGGCAAAAGTGAGGAGAAAGGTATCAATAAGGTGCCTATTTGGCATAAGGAACACCGGGATTGAAAACAACAATGTGGCTGCCATCATAGCTCTGAACACCCTTCTGCTCATCGCCTTTTGGTTTTCAATTCACCACTCCTATCTGATGGACTAGTAAATGAGGTAAATAATTTAATGCGTCTCAATTTGCCTATCACCCTTGAACACCATTATGCCCAACAAAGTTAAATTTATACCTTTTTTATGTAAGATATTTTAAATAATAAAATTATAAATGTTGTTGTATTTATGCAATTTTTTTTAGACATTTCAATACCAGTAAGAAGCACAAATTTAGAGATTGTGGGTATTTGACTTGATAAATAAATTTCCAAATTAAAATTTAATGGTTTAAATTTAGTACTAGATATGTAACATTGATTTTAATTACATTCTAAAATTAGTTTAATAATTTCATAAATCTGGAAAAAAGGTAGGTGGTGCACGTGACAAGTGCATGCATGCACCATTGACACGCAATGGATGGTATGGGGAACAAACAGTCCAGGCGAGTTTTGGGAGCCATGATTACAACGACATTGTACTGATGCTTACAATCCCTATGTTGGTGTGTGGGATATGGCAGTCCACAATGATACTTAATTTTTAAATCAAAATTTTTAAATTATAATTATGAAATAGAAATTAAAATTATTGTGAAGTTAATAAAGTAATAGATTATGTGAAGAAATTAAATAACGTCCGTGAGCCCACAAAATGAGAGAAGAACTTTGGAAAAAATAAAGGAAGAAATTAAGTGGTGATGTAGAAGATTTAGGCCCACAACATAATCCCGCCTGACCTGGGGTCGCTGTTAGAGAGTCGCACTAAGGGGAGTAAGGGGGCTTGTTAGGGTCATTCACTCACGAATGAGGGGGGCATGACGCGAAGATATGCACGAATTGAAGTAGCTAAAAATCGGTCAGTTGGTGCTCGATTTCATATTCAATTCTGGTCGAGAGTTAAAACAAACCTGTAAAATCGGCTATCAAATGCGTACTTTATGATACTTAATTTTCTTGTTTAGTAGTTAATTTTTAAATGGATGAATGTAGACATCTTTTGGTGTTCAATTAGCCTATGGTAAGTGTGTAGGCATGCACCATTGGCACGCCATGGATGGTGGGGAACAACCACCATCATTTATGTAAATAATAATAATACTAAATTTTTGTAATTAATATTTTAATTTTTATTTTGAAAGCAATTACCTTAATAGTAATTATTTCTGGTAGAGTGGTAGATGAAGTAGACCGTAAAACGTCATCATAGCTCCGAACACCCTGTTAGGTTGCTCATCGTTGCTTTGCTTTAGGCCGGAATTGAAGCCAAGGGTTCGAGTAAGAACACAAAAAGATCGAGTCGGGCGTTTTCTTGACAAGCAGGTGATAGCCGGGTATCATGGTTTTAATCCTCCATAGGGTCGTCATTGTCAAACTACAACGTCAATGAAAAGAAGAAGGGCGATGAGCGAGGATTATATTGTCTGTGCATAGGGCGTGCGTGCGGATTGAGAACATTATCAACTTAATTTCTTCACATAATCTATTATTACTTTATTCACTCCAATAATTTCAATATTATAATTATAAATTATTTTTTTAATAGCAAAATAGAATCTCTGTGTGTGTTTTGTAGGCTCAAAAGAGGTTTAGTGTACCCATGGAAACTGTATTTTATGCTGCGAATTACCTTGATCGCTTCATCTCATTGAACAAATGCCAAGTATGGGTAGCTTTTATATATGTTTTTAATTAATTAATTGTAATGTGTTTTAACAACTTTACCAATCTGGTATATATATAGGGATGGACGTGTTGTACGTTTGACTTGCTCTCAGTTGCATGCTTCAAAGTTCAATGAAACACACCCTCCTTCTCTGCCTGCATTAATATTGCAGCTCATTCAATTCATTTCATTTCACCATATATATTTTTGTTTGCATGCATCTTTTTAGGAGAACCTGAAAGTGTGCACTGATTAATTAAATTCCCTTCGTTTAGGTGACAGAGGGAAACTCGCAATTATTATTGCCTTACACTAGGTAAATACCAAGGTTGTTATAGTTGATCATGCCAATAGACGACTTACAGTAAGTTAAATATTGTTATTATCAAACTAATAATAACCAGACTAACTTGGCTAGAGTTTGCATGCATTTTTGTTTCTATGTAAAGTGATGAATATATGTATTGATATATAATAGATGGAGGGCCTAGGATAGGGCATCCCCCATTTGGATGTAACATGATCGGATGGATGGGAACTGCTGTCCACAACTACTTACTCTTACCTGCAACTCATGGAAACCCTACAAGATGAGTTGAAGACACGCGCTACCCAGATGCTCCTTCAAACACTTTTAGGTACTCTTTTGTCAAGCGCACGTATATATACAATATATCACAGGAAAAAGTGTGAAAGTACATTCAAGTATTTATGTGTAATTAGGTAATTAAATTTAAAAAGTGCTAATTAAACCATCAAACAAGAAAATGTATAATTAACACATTTTTTCAAATTTTCCCTATAAAATTCAATCATATATATTATATATTGCTTACCTGGTGATGGTGTAAATGTAAACGGTGGTACGGATTTACACCACGTGTGTTTGATGTGTATGATGTAGTGTATGGAGTGTGTATGCTTGGGAAGGAAAGCCATGGATTCCTCCCTGGAGAAGAACCAAGAACTCCATAATGAACAAGAGAGAGGGCCGAGAGGCCAGGGATCAAAAGATTAATGGATTTAGAATGCCATTAACAGGAGGGTCAGGTCCTTTATATAGAAATAGGACCTGACCCTTCAGGAATATAATATTCCCCATAGGTCACTTGCCCTTTAACAATTCCTAAGGGACACCCGACCTTTTAGGGGTACAATAATACACGGACTATATACATTGTATCTCTACAGTAGTCCCTTAGGGTATTTACCCATCACAAGTCCCCCACTTCTTGAATCTGCGAGAGTCGTCAGGTTCGAGAAGTAAAATGTGCTCTGGGCGGCCAACTTATTACAAGCAAAGTTTCCCCGGTCTGAATGCCTTAATAGACTGTGACGAAGCCCTTAAGTCTGAATTGAGCATGGGGGCGTGATTTACACTGGTTGCCTCGTTAAAAACCTTAGACTAAGAAAAACCCAGTGGGAAAAAAACCTAGCTAAGAGAAAAAAGAGTACAACCAAAAGCGTAATAATTAAAGACTACAAGGGGTTATGTCTAGTTGCGGATGTAGTTATGTTGCTCCTTGTGCTGCCATTGTCGAGATGCAAATATATCGAACATCTATAGATGGAGAAGATAATGCCAACCATCGAGCGGTAGGAGAAAATAATATGATGCCGAGCAGATATAGACCTACCACATTATGAGATAAGTGTGAAGGCCTAAGCTAATATTAATGCCAAGACGCGGGATAAATTCATCACTAAAAAGGCGGCCTTGCTGAGAATCGGTATAAGCTCATCGCTGAGAAGCGGGATAGATTCATCGCTGGAAAAGCGACAGCGCTCAAGGGCGGGATAAATTCGTCGCTGAAAAGCGGCATCGCTAAAAAGCGGAATATAATCATCGCTGAAAAGCGGGATAAAAATATCGCTGAAAAGCGGCATCGCTAAGAAGCGAGATAAAGTCATCGCTGAAAAGCGGGTTAAAGTCATCGCTTAAAAGCGGCATCGCTTAAGAAGCGGGATAAAATCATCGCTGAAAAGCGGCATCGCTAAAAAGCGGGATAAAATCATCGCTGAAAAGCGGCATCGCTAAGAAGCGGGATAAAGTCATCGCTGAAAAGCGGCATCGCTAAGAAGCGGGATAAAATTCGCAAGATTTTTTGTGCCAAAGGCATCTTTTTACCGATATGGTGCTTTAACGACCACATGGGTCTCATCGCTGAGAAGCGGGATTTTTATAATTATTTTTTTTGCGACCACAATGGTCCTTTTTCTTTGTGCCAAGGGCATCTTTTTCACCAAGCCGGTATTTGGGCGGCCTTTTTGGTCTCATCGCGGGAGCGCGGGATTTTATTATTATTATATATTTTTTTGCGACCACAATGGTCCTTTTGCGACCACAATGGCCCTTTTGCGACCACAGTGATCCTTTTTCAAGTGCCATGACGAGGCATGTGCATAATCAACCGGATAAGTCCGTGCAGGTTGATCAAACCCCAAACGGAAGAGCCGGAGATTTTTTCGAGTGCCATGACGAGGCATGGGCACACTCAACCGAACAAATCCGTGCAGGTTGGCCAAACCCCAAACGGAAGGGTCGGAGAGTTTTTTTTTTTTTTTTTTACAAGTGCCATGACGAAGCATGGGCATACAAAATACTCAACCAGACAAATCCG
The DNA here is from genome assembly GCA_002525835.2 of Ipomoea batatas. Classification (NCBI taxonomy): domain Eukaryota; kingdom Viridiplantae; phylum Streptophyta; class Magnoliopsida; order Solanales; family Convolvulaceae; genus Ipomoea; species Ipomoea batatas. Next base: position 8,646,117 of record CM008337.1, on the reverse strand, counting down.
TGCAGGTCGGTCAAACCCCAAACGGAAGAATCGGAGAGTTTTACAAGAGTCTCCTTACAAAGAAATTAGGATACAAAAATCTATCATTTCTAATAAGGGACTACAATCTTCATCTTTGAGTCTTGGTCTTCAACAATTCTGATCTTCTTTGTTGGAATCTCCAAGTCTTCAATAATCTTCATCTTCACGGATCCCCATTTTTTGTACTAGGAACATGGTAGTAGGAATATAAAAAATATTCCGATTATTTTAAAGTGTGGGGAGCAGAGGTAGTGTCACACATTAATATAATATCATGTACATGGTCAACAAAAGTTGGTGCAGTTTAGTGGGTTAGGTTGCTTATCCCTTGCGAAATGGCTCTGGTTCGATTCTTGGTGGTAGCAATGCGTTTAATACACTTTCTGCCAATCTACTACCAAACCCAACATTTTATTTTTTCACCCCGTCCTTTTGTCTTTGTCTTTTTCATTTTCTCTCTCTTCTTTTCTCACCCCACTTTCACTTTTTCTGCCGACAACTACTCCCATTTTTCCCATAATTCTCTCTACTTTTTTCCTCTTTTTCTTCCACCACCTTTTCTTTTTTCTTTGTTTGTCTTTTTCTACCACCTCCTCTTTCTTTGTTTTTCTTTCTTCCCATGCACAACCACCAAATGTGGGGAACAAAACCCCCAATTTATGAACTGCACATGGGGTAGCAGCCGTGCTACCCCATAAAATATAATTTTTTTATTTGTTTTCCCCATACATTTGTCTTCCCCATACATACATTTTTCATTTTTATCTAAAGAGATAAAGAAAAGCAATAATGAAGATGATGGTGGTGCAGCTTCGGCCGACGCTCCTGATGGCGTACGACGGAGGTGATGGTGGGGCTGTTGATCGTTGATGGGAAAAGATAGATGAAAACGGTGGAGATGTTGTGATTGCCGCCAGCTGGTTCGCCGGGGCCGGTGGCGAGGAGTGGTGGCAGCATGGAGATCCGGCAGTGGCGAGGTGCGACGGCGGCTTTGGTCGGAGTTCGTTGGTGATGGCGATGATGGAGCTCCGGTGGTGGTTGGCCATAGCATGATGAGCAACGGTGACGACCGAACGTCTCCGGTGTCGACGTTGCTGTTATGACGGCGAAGTTCTGTATTTTTTCTTCGTGCCATGTCTTGATATGTGGAGGTATGAAAGTCATGACTTCGTTCATCCTAGCCAGCTGCGTCTACCCTCTTGTAGACTCTTTTTTACAGATAATATCTTATGCAGATATACATATACAATATAATATATAAAAGAGTCCACTTTTTTTCTTTCTTTTTCCCTCATTTCCTGCCAACAACTACTCCCCTCTTTCTGTTTGTTTGTCTTTTTCCCTTTGTCTTTCTTCCCACTTTTACTTTTTCTTTACCCTCTGCCCGACAACCCTCTATTTCTTACTCCTATTTCCCCATTTCAAAGTCATTATCATATAATATTATAACAATAATGTTATAATAATAATATAATAAAGAATAATAGGAAGAATGAAACTGGAGTACGAAGCATCAAAACCAGTATTCTTCGTTGTTCGCCGACCAGAGAGACGAGGTTGCGGCGGTGGTGGAGCATGGTGGTGTCGGAAGGGAGTAAAACAGCTGGTGGAGGTCACAGGTTGAGGCAGCGGTTGGTGGTGTCATGAAGCTCGTGGGACGGCAACTGGTTTGAGAGGAGTCCAAGATCGCCGTCGTCGTTTGAACCAGTCGCGGTGGTGGCTGGTGTGGTGATATGGTGAAGATTTTTTCCAGCGCTGAAGGAGTGGCGGAGTGAACGCAGCAGTTACGACAGTGGCAGTTCATCGATTGCGATGGTGATGATCGACGGAAAAGTAACGTAGTAGATGGAGGAGCAGTCTGTTGCGGTGGTGACGCTGTGAACGTGTCAGCGGGTTCCCCTCTGGCGGTGGAAGCAGCGGTGGACACTGGACGG
>CM008337.1:8603992-8617426 GCA_002525835.2 Ipomoea batatas | reverse complement strand
ATATACGATCCAAGATAAAGCAATTAAAAAGTTCAAACAGTAGTAACACACTATTGCACTAACACCGCATCCACATCCCAAGATAATGAATTAAGTATATATGAACTCCACATCATTATGACTCTGTATTATTAATTAATCGAGTACTAACAAATCTGGTACTATGAATATCGTGAGGCACAATTTTTTAATAAAAATAAAATTTATTTTATAATATTATAATATAGATTATGATAGTAAATATAAATTACGGGATACATAGAAAAAATATTGATGAATTTTAAATATATAATATGATAAAACAAATTCGCTTTTAAGGGTGAGAAAGTATTTCAGGAATAGAAATACTCATTTTGAATTTTAATAATGTGAGCTAAATTCACATAGGTCCAAGTTACTTTTCTCTTATATATTTTTATGTTTCCCTCCCCGCCTAGCACTTGTCAACTTCAATTGCACAACACAACATGATTTCAATTGATTCGATCAATTAACATGATATTAGACTCAAATCTCCGTGCCGCCACCCAACAATTATAAATATTGGAAAGCATGAAAGAATTCAATAGTAACACATGATTGCTGTAACGTAACACCACATCCCAAGATAATAAATTAAATACATGTACATCTACATCATTATTATTATTACTTGAGTAATGACTCGATAGTTAGTATAACTTTTGTTTTCTTTTAAAATCTAAAGTTTATTGTAAAGAGAACAAAATTTGTAATAGTTATAATCCTAGCAGACCCTATGAATCTACGTGAGGCACAATTTTTAAATAAAGTTAAATGTTATTTAAATATTATATTACTCCGTATTATTTTTATTATCAACATTATTATTATTATATTATTATTATATTTTGACAATAAATTGAAATTAAGCATACATTAAAAAAAAAAAAAAAAACTGGCAATTTGCAATATAATGATATAACCGCCAGTAAGACATGATTATAAGGCTGAGATAATATTTCATAAACGCAATTTATTGAATTTATGATATTCAAACTCAAATTCATAAGTTCGCAAAGCAATCCTGGAGATGGATTATGTAATTCGATATTTTTTTAGAGAATAGTCAATTGAAATAAGTGTTAACGCATAATCAAAGTTGTAAGATTTTGTAGAACCAGCAAATAACAGAGATGTTTTATGAAGCAGAAATGCTCATAAGCATTGTTTTATTATCACTTTATAATTTGGGAAGATAACATACAAGGCATTGATAGGCAGCTAGCCTTGGATATGATGATATATATAGCCTAATTATTGATAAAACCGGCCGGCTTAGCTAGGCGGCGGCCGCGGCCACGGCGGAGACGCTGTCCATCACCTCCTCCGGCTTGTGGTTCATCAGGTAAGTGCGGAATTGATCGCGCAGAGTTGTGATGGCCTCATCTTGAAACATGATCTGAGGGGGAGTGAGGGTGTAGTGAAGATCTATCTGGTTCATATAACGGCGGAGCAAATTCACAATGCACAGCCACACCATCAAACCCTTGTCGGCCGTGTTTCTTTCACTTCTCCGACGGGACGTTCGGCGGCCACTCACTCTGCTTCTCCTCCTCAGCCTCATCATGGTGAAACTGCCGAAATGAATGGTTTTCGCTAAGCAAGGGAGGGGTTTTAATTTATATATAGGATTTCTGGTTTGGGTGAGGAATTGAATTAGATTTATTGAATTTAATTGAGGATATTTCTATATTGGGTGCTCAACTGTGATCCTAGACATTAATGGTGTTGAATTAGGGTTTATTTCAAGAAGACTTTTAAGATAATAATTTTTTTATAAATTTTAAATGAATTGTATAGAATATTTTTTACTCTGTAAAAGTTTGTAAACTTTTATAAAAGTCTTATATTATATTCCACACATTTATATATAATTTTTTATTTGTAACGGTTTAAAAAGTTATTAAAACTCTAATTAAATACACTAGCTCTCATCACAAACTTTAATTTTGTTGACTTCTATTAATATATACTTATTATTTATACTGTAATTATCTTTCTAAAACTTTTAAATATATTTATGCATGTATTGCAATTGAAAAATAGTAAATTTGATTCACAAAAATGTATCATAAATTTGAAGGAAATCTCACATTTTATAATATTACAAGCAAAATAGCAATACAAATACACACACAAAATTAAAAGGAAATCCAAAAAAAAAAAAAAAAAACAAAAACTCAAATATGCATTTTGTGGCTAGTTTGATGAAGAATTAAAATTATACGGAGTAATAAAGAAAAAAGAATCACTATTTTTTTAAACACTCATAATTCTTTACAAGTTAGTATATGTTCTATACTTTCTCAAATTTTTCTGTCCAAAAAATCAATGCCCATCCACACCGCTATTCAATCCTATGACCACCCATTTAGAATAGTAGCGGAGGTGCATCACAGTACATATTAGTTGGCATAATCACTATTATTTAGTTAGGAAGAAAAGGTATAATAGTTGTTATGAATAGCTGTAATCAGCTTTTGATGAGTCAAAATATAATATAAGAGCCAAAATCATATTATCGTAATTTTTTCGATCTTCAATAATTTGAAAATATACAAAATATCTCGATTACAATTCACATAATTAACCTCACAATTCAAAAGATACACATTAATCCAAATTCACAACATACATTCCAAATTCACCTCACATCACAACCATTTACTAAAATAATATTACAAATTAGTACTAAATTAATTATTCACAAACTAAAACCATAAACACAATTACAAAATGAGCAGTCGTTATACCGTGGACCATGTTCCACAATGCATTGTGGACCATGGATCATGATTGATACTGCAGTTGTGTTGAACGGATACTACAATTGTGTTGAAAGGGAACTGCAGTTACGCGGAACAGAGGCCGTGTCATCCGTCTGGAACTGCAGTTCTGTTGAACTGATACTATAATTATGTTGAAAGGATACTGCAATTGTGTTAAACGGATGAACGGTCTCTTTCCGCGCAACTGCAGTTTCCTTGCAACACAACTGCAGTATCTTTTCAACACAACTACACTATCTGTTCAACACAACTGCAGTATCAGCCATGATCATGGTCCAGAATATAATTTGCGTTACAAAATGTATCAAGTAGCACGGTTCCACATATTTCCCTATCCGTCCACAATGTATTAATATAGGGAACTATCCGTCCACAATATACAAACGTGAAAATGTGGATCCGTGCTACTTGACCAAATATGTGTTTGAAGTAGTTCCTGTTAGACATATTATATTATTGGTCTTATAATGTATAGTTTGTATTTGGGTGGTTTATATTTAGTCAGCAGTTTAGCTCCAATAACTTAGGAGAGTTTTATGTTAACTCTCATATAGGAGTTCAGTCTGTTGTGTAACACATTATTGAGATTATTCAGATTACTCTAAACTCATCTCGTATAGGAGTTTTATTAGAGGTTCCACTATTGACGGTCTGTACAAGCTCATTCTACCTCGGGGTCACAATGCGTTTCTTTCGGCCCGAGCTTCCTCCGTTGTTTGGCACCAGCGTCTTGGTCATCCACATAGTCAGCTTCTTCAACGAGTCTTGAAAAATTGTCCTGTAACCACGAATAATCTAAATTATGTTAAAATTTGCTCCGCTTGTCAACTAGGGAAATCCTCTCGGTTTCCACTAGATAGAGTTCCAGGCAGTAGTAATAATGTATTAGACTTAGTTTATACGGACATCTGGGGTCCGTCACCGGTTATTTCTAATACCGGTTCTCGATATTTTGTACTTTTCGTGGATGACTGTACTCGGTTCACCTGGTTTTATCCTTTACGGGTAAAATCAGATATTTATAAAATTTTTAATTCTTTTCGGGCGATGGTAGAACGTCAATTTTCACGTTCTATCAAAGCCATCCAGTCCGATTTAGGTGGCGAATATCGCCATCTCCACTGTCTTTTTCAGTCACTTGGTATTTTACACCGCCAATCATGTGCCTATACTCACGAACAAAACGGGAGGGTTGAGAGAAAGAACCGACATGTGGTTGAAACAGGCCTTGCCTTACTTGCCGAGAGTAAAACTCCACTAAAATACTGGGAATATGCTTTCGAAACAGCAACTTACTTGATATATTGCCTACCCTCCACGGCTCTAAATTATCATAGTCCCTACTCCAAATTGTTCAAAACCCAACCCCCATACACTTTCTTCCGTGTTGGTCGTAGCATTTTTAGGTACAAGCAAATACCCGGAGTATTCCGGGGTTATCGATCCACAGGGAAGCGGGGTATCAAGCACTAGTTACTAATTAATTCACGAGAAGCTATTCCTACGTTAACAATGTGTATTTATCTATAATTATGAAAACAAAATAAATGAAGCAAGGCAAACAGACTTTTATATACAAGAGATTAAGACACTACAAGAAAAATGCTCATAGACAACAGTTTTTAACCGTTGTCTATAAGGTAAAATTTCTGTTGTTGAAGCCGGTGTTGTTGTAAGTCCCGCGCAAAGACAACGGTTTTTAACTGTTGTCTTTTCTAGAAAAGACAACGGTTAAAAACCGTTGTCTATTGAGTGTTGTTGAAGCCGATGTTGTTGAAAGTCATGCACATAGACAACGGTTTTTATCCGTTGTCTTTTCTAGAAAAGACAACGATTAAAAACCGTTGTCTATATTAAGTGTTGTTGAAACCGGTGTTGTTGTAAGTCTCGTGCAAAGACAACGGTTAAAAATCGTTGTCTTTTTTTGAAAAGACAATGGTTAAAAACCGTTGTCTATTGAGTGTGTTGTTGAAACCGATGTTGTTGTAAGTCCCGTGCAACGACAACGATTTTTAACCGTTGTCTTTTCTTGTATGATTACGATTAAAAACTGTTGTTGAAACTAGTATTGTTAAAACGCCAAATTAATTATTTGATAAATTTTTACAAACGCTACATTTAACAGCATATGCCATAAATAATTTTTCTCAAAGCACCTCTAATTAATTAATAATTAATTAATTAATAAATCAATAAAATTAATTTAAAAAAAACGTTGGAGTTGAGATTCGAACCCTCAATGGGATTGGGAAATAATAGAGCCTTGAGGCTCCTTAAATAGGAGCCTCAAGGCTCTTTTTCCACTTTTCCCACCGATGTGGGACGGTGGGAAAAGTGGGAATTTATATAGAAGGAAGCAGCTGCTTCCTTCTATCTTCTTTATTTTTTTTTTTTTTAGTTTTGATTTTGATATTATATTAATATTATTATTAAAGTTAATTCTATTTTTTGTCCTAGATTTATATGTGACAGTTCACTTTAGTCCCTTTTTATATGAGAACATTCACTTTTGATCCTAGTATTATATTATTATTGTGACATGACCATTTCTAATTTGGTCATCTATCAATAAAAACAACTTGAATGTCATTAAATACAAATGTATTTCGGTCTTTAATTATGAATTTTTCAAAAAAAAAAAAAGAACATAAAAAATATAATGGGTTAACCTATTACACAACGTTGTTTATTATTATTATTATTATTATTATTATTATTATTATGTATATCCTTTTAGGTCATTTTACATGTTAATCGCTAACCTAAACAGCTAATTTTATCAAATACTTTTTTACAAAACGCTAATATATATTATCCGTTAGTCAAACCTGCTAATACAATTCGTTTGTTAAATAAAACCGTTGTCTAAATAAAAAACGGGTGCACATGCAAAGACAACGATTTTAATAAACTGTTGTCTATTAAAGTGTGCTTAAAGACAACACACAAACGACAATGGTTAAATAAAATTACTGTCTTTAAAAAAAATAAACGCGCAAAGTCAATGATTTTAAAAAATCGTTGTCTTTGTAGTGTTGTGTATTCAAGTGCACTTAAAGACAACACATCAAATACAATGGTTACATAAAACCGTTGTTTAATTAAAAAACCGAATGCACATAGACAACGATTTTAAAAAATTGGTGTCTTTGAAGTGTTGTGTATTAAAATGCGTTTAATAACAACACACCAACAACAACGGCTAAATAAAACCGTTGTCTTTAAAAAAATAAACGCGCAAAGACAACGGTTTTAAAATACCGTTGTATTTGTAGTGTTGTGTATTCAAGTGCATTTAAAGACAACACACCAACTACAACGGTTAAATAAAACCGTTGTCTAAATAAAAAAAATGGGTGCACAAAGACAACGGTTTTAATAAACCGTTGTCTTTGAAGTGTTATCTATTCAAATGTGCTTAAAGACAACATATAAACAACAACGGTTAAAAAAAATCGTTGTCTTAAAAAGAAAAAGCGCGCAAAGACAACGGTTTTAAAAAACCGTTGTCTTTGTAGTGTTGTGTATTCAAGTGCACTTAAAAGACAACACACCAACGACAACGGTTACATAAAACTGTTGTCTTTTTTTTTTTTTTAAATGCACATAGACAACGATTTTTAAAAATCGTTGTCTTTGCGATGTTGTCTTTTTACAAAATGCACAAAGACAACACACTAAAGACAACGGTTCGGTAAAAACCGTTGTCTTTGATAAAAGTGTTGCGTCAAAGACAACGGTTTTGTCCAAAAGTGTTGTCTTTTACACAAAAGACAACACTTTTGTCAAAAACTGTTGTCTTTTTAGTGTTGTCTATGTGCATTTTTCTTGTAGTGAGAGCGGGATTTTTGGGTGTCAAAGTGTTTAATCACCTAGTGCCAAACTAAAGTGAAATAATCATTCGGGTTCAACAAGTGTGGATGATTGCAATCTAAAAGGGAAAGATTACTCTCGTAATTCAATCCCAAAATAAGGTAATTGGAATACTCACTCTCGTGAGCTATTCACAACATATAATCAAGAACAAGCAATAGATGGAATACCCACTCTCGTGGGCTATTCACAATTGGAATACTCACTCTCGTGAGCTATTCACAATAAATCCCTTAATCAACATGTCCTCTCTCGAGGTACAAGAATCAAGTGCAATTGTGGGTGCTCTAATTCATAGACAAATTTAGCAATGAAACAAGTAATTAGGATCCTTAACTACAAGCATCAAGAAATTAAGCCACAATTACAACACAAGTAATAAACCCAAATAGATATTTCATTCAAGCAATTAAAGAACTAGGCACATAGGTTCATAAACACTTATCAATCCAAAAATCCCAAAGGAAAGCTTAGTCTATCATGGCTAAAATAGATTCAACAAATATACAATAAAGCTTTAAAATAGAAAAGAGATGAAGAAATTCTCCCGAATGATGCCTCCAAGCTCTTCTTTTTTATCTCTCTTCTCCAAATGATTTTTCCTTTCAAGCTCTTTGAGAAGATGAGAGCTTCCCTTTCTTGCTCTCCTTTGTCCAAAATCCGCAGCCCAACTTAGGGTTTGAAGAGAAAATGATGCTTTTATAGTGGGTGGAGAATGAGGGGCAAAACAGACATTTCAGAGCAGCAGAAATTTCAGATCTGCGATTTCTCGACGCGTCGAGATATTCCCGAACCAAAATCTTGGCATTCTGCCAACTCTCGACGCGTCGAGAATCTGCCTGCAACATAGTTTCGACTTGCAGCCTAATTCTGACCCTTTTCCCTTTTGAACCACACTTTGATGTCTTCATAAGAGTTGTAGCCCTTGAAGTCTTCTTTCCAATGGTTCAAGAATCACCTCATTTGGATATTCCTGGGCTGAGATATGGTCCGATTACCGAGGTGTCGCCATGGTAGCGGGAATTACAACTCTTTGGCTCCTTTGGATTGGCTTTTGCTCCCAAATGGTTCTAATGCACTTCTAAACACATCAAAAACATCTAAACCAAGCATTATACCATTTTAAATATGAAAACAAGGAAATAAGCATTGGACACAACATTTTATCATACAATTAACTATAAAACCTACATAAAAACACAAGTAAAATGGGTACAAATGAGAGTGTATCACGTGTCTTTGGCTGTCGATGCTATCCGTATCTACGACCCTATAATCGTCACAAAATCGAGTATAGGTCAACTCCTTGCGTCTTCCTAGGTTACCTGGTCAGCTATAGGGGATACCGTTGCTTAGACCTACACACTGGAAAAATTTATATCTGTCGCCATGTGCGGTTCGCTGAAAATGTCTTCCCTTTTGCTTTACAGGAAAGAATACAGGACAATGCTATACCTGGTTCCCCCGACACTACTTGGGCAATCGCGCCAGTTTTGACATCAACACAGCCAACACCAGTTGCTTCTCTTCCAATTCAGTCGGCTTCACCCACTGTATCTATACCAGTTCCAACTGAATCTTCTGGGACTCAGGCTGACACTCAGGCGTTAACATCTTCTACGGATACCCGTACCACAACTGAGCGGGCTCAGGCCGGTAGTCATGTCATGCGTACGCGTCGGAAAACTCGGGGCACGGGTGAGCAGTTCTACGCTCTACACACTACTACTGATCCTACTTGTTATTCTCAAGCAGTAGGACACACTCACTGGAGAGATGCTATGGACCAGGAATTTAATGCCCTATTACACAACCAGACGTGGAAACTTGTTCCTGCAACTCCACATATGAACATTATAGGGTGCAAGTGGGTCTTCCGCACCAAACGCAAAGCAGATGGGACCGTTGACCGTTATAAGGCCCGACTAGTTGCTAAGGGTTTCAATCAAATAGCGGGGGAAGATTTCTTCGACACGTTTAGCCCCGTTGTCAAACCAACTACTGTTCGGCTATTGTTTTCGCTAGCAGTCTCAAATTCATGGACCCTAAGGCAACTCGATGTCCATAATGCCTTTCTCAATGGACATCTTCCAGAAACAGTGTATATGAAACAACCTCCTGGTTATGAGGATCCATTACATCCGGGTCATGTCTGTCATCTTCAAAGGTCGCTCTATGGCCTCAAACAGGCACCTCGCGCTTGGGTCAAGCGCCTTCATGATTTCCTAACAACAGCAGGGTTCTCACCATCCAAAACTGATGTTTCTTTATTTCACTACACAGCCGGTGACTCTCGTGTTTTTTTACTGGTCTATGTGGACGATATTATTATGCTGGGGAACGACGCCAAATTGATTGACTCTCTTCTTCATCAAATGTCAACTGCGTTTAAGATCCGTGATCTAGGAACTCCAGGCTTCTTCTTGGGCATTGAGACCATACCCTGTAAAGGGGGTCTATTACTATCACAGAAGCGCTATATGCAGGATATTCTAACCCGTGCTGGCATGTCTGACTGTAAGCCCCTCGCTACGCCAGCGCCTGTGTCACAATCGCAGGCATCTTCACCTGAACTGTTTGATAATCCGACGCAGTATCGCCGAATTGTTGGTGCATTACAGTATCTGACTATCACTCGGCTGGATTTGTTTTACTCGGTCAACCGTCTATGTCAGTTTATGCACTCACCGACAACTGAGCACTGGGGTTTGTTAAAGCGAGTATGTCGCTATATTAAGGGCACACAAGATCTCGGGCTACACCTTACCAAAACAAAGCACTTTGCCCTGCATGCTTATTCCGACTCTGATTGGGCTGGTTGCCCGATTGACAGAAAATCTACGAGTGGGTATGCTGTCTATCTCGGTGACAATCTTATTTCCTGGGTCTCGAGAAAACAGCGCACAGTGGCCCGATCATTTACTGAGGCTGAGTATAAAGGCCTTGCTGATGTCGCTGCTGAGGTTACATGGGTGGTTTCCTTACTACGTGAACTTCGGCTACATTCCGGGCATCCCACGACTCTCTGGTGTGATAATTTGGGGGCCACTTACTTAGCTGCTAATCCAGTTTTTCATGCTCGCACAAAGCATGTTGAGGTTGATTACCACTTTGTTCGAGATAAAGTTGCTTCCGGGGATCTGGTTGTTAATTTTGTGTCTACGAAGGATCAGTTGGCGGATATCTTCACCAAACCGTTGCCTGCACAGCGTTTTCAGACTCTTCGCTCCAAGCTCAATGTTACTGCCTACCAACCTTGTGCTTGAGGGGGCGTGTTAGACATATTATATTATTGGTCTTATAATGTATAGTTTGTAATTGGGTGGTTTATATTTAGTCAGCAGTTTAGCTCCAATAACTTAGGAGAGTTTTATGTTAACTCTCGTATAGGAGTTCAGTCTGTTGTGTAACACATTATTGAGATTATTCAGATTACTCTAAACTCATCGTTCCCCTATATTCCCAAAATGTGGATCCCTAATATGACCAAATAATAATAATAATAATAATAATAATAATAATAATAATAATAATAATAATAATAATATTATTATTATTATCATTATTATTATTATTATTATTATTATTATTATTATTATTATTATGTTGTTGTTGTTGTTGTTGTTGTTGTTGTTGTTGTTGTTGATAATAAAAATAATAATAATATAATACTCAAATACGTAGTAACATTTAAATTTAGTTAAAAATTGAACCTCACGAGATTCATAGGATCAAATTTGCTAGGATTATAATTATTACACATTTTGTTCACTTTACAATACAATTAGATTTTAACAAATCCATTTTGTGCAACGCATGTGCCAAAACATTAAACTTTTTTTTTTAAAATCTATAAAAGTCATTTAAAATTTATAAAAGTTAAATCATTTTAATGTCTAGCATCATAGTTGAAGACCCAATAAAGAAATATCCTCAATTAAATTTAATAAATCAGAATCAAAATTATTAAAATACCAAATGTGGAGATATCACCTGCGATAAATATATTACAATGGAATTCCACACCCAAACCAAAAACCCTATAAAAACCCTCCCTGGCTTAGTGAAAACCATTCATTTCTGCAGTTTGAAGTAGTTCCCTATATTAATACAACGTGATATTTACCAAAAAATAAAAATAAAAAATACAACGTGATACACATATTTTGTAATTAGTTCCCTATCCGTCCACAATGTATTAATATAGGGATCGGAACTACTTCAAACACATATTTGGTCACCTCACATCACAACCATTTACTAAAATAATATTACAAATTAGTACTAAATTAATTATTCACAAACTAAAACCATAAACACAATTACAAAAACGGGAAATAAGTTAGAAATTTAAATTCTATTATTTGGTTGGTGAGAGTGTGACACTATAATTACTATACATTTATAATTTTGTGTTTGGTTTACATGATAGAAATGAATAACTAGTATAAAAATCAAAATGCCCATAAATGACAATAATAAGTCATAAATTATTATGAATTACACTTCATGGATTATAATACTTTATAAATTAATAATAATATTATTATAATAAATTACAAGTAATAAATTAAAATAAATTACAATAAAGGAGCAAGAAGGATAATTTTGTCTTTACATGTCTAACTTTCCTTCGCACCTTCCACGGAATTAAAATTCCTAGGGGACCCTTAAGAATTTCAATTCTCTCTACCCACTTAAGGATTTTTTAAAAATAATTTTTAAAAAATATTTTTAAATAGAATTTGGGGTGAAATAAATTATAATTCTTACCTACCAAACATGTTGTAATGGTTGAGTTATGCAGTACGTGGTTATATCGTGGACCGTGGTCCCAAAACGACGTCGTTTCAGTAAGTGGGAGACGGAGTTCCATAATTGACACTATAGTTCATCTCAAAAGATACTGCCTTACATTTGTTTTTATATTATCGAATGAAACTGTAATTATATCGAAATGTAACTGTAGTTGTGCTGAAATGTAACTGCAGTGTATATGAACTGATACTGAAAATAGTTTCACATTTGTGTTTTTATATTATCGAATGAAAATGTAGTTATATCGAAATGTAACTGTAGTTGTGTTGAAATGTAACTGCAGTGTATATGAAGTGATACTGAATAACAGTTTCACATTTGTGTTTTTATATTATCGAATGAAACTGTAGTTATATCAAAATGTAACTGTAGTTGTGTTGAAATGTAATTGAAGTTGTGTTGAAATGTAACTGCAGTGTATATGAACTGAAAGTGAATGGCGCGGATTCATCCGTCTGTTTTTCATTAATCAAAACGACATCGTTTTGATGCGCGGTCCACAATCCATTGTGGACCACGGTCCACGATATAATTTGCGTGAGTTATGAGCTATTTATTATGAGTCAAATGATCGAGAAATTAGGATGGTAGAGTTGGAGAGTGACTCACAAATTGTGGGTGCTAAAATCTTACATGTATCAAGTAGCACGGATCCACATTTTCACGTTGTGGACGCTATTAGGGAACTACTTCAAATTATTGGAGATGTACAATAAGACATGTTTTACCTTGTGGTCTAGTGACACCTGGTGTCTCGATTTACATTTTTGGATGATGGGAGTGGGTTTGAGCCTCAGTGGAGGCAATGTTAACGGAGCCTCAGTGGAGGCAATGTTAACGCTATGGACATATACTACATTGTAAGAGTCAGTAGTTCAAAAAAAAAAGAGTTAATTTTTTTTTTTGAATGGGGATTGTGTGAATTGATTACATTTTTTTTTGTTTTTTGTTTTTTGTAATTTGGATTGTTTCTCTACAAAGTACCCAGAAAAGCAAAATTGACCTACTAGGTCGAGGCCTCATTAATTGATGGTATTTTTTCCATTCATGTTTTCAGTGAGATTCAAACTCTCACATTGTCACCTTCTTGTCGTGACATCAAGTTAGGTGACAAATTACAACACTAAGCCCCTGCTCACGTGCTTTTAAGTTATTATTATTATTATTATTATTACACCACCACCGCCACCGCCACCGCCCGCCGCTGCCATTATTTGCTTATGATAATACTATGTATCTTGGACAATTATATGTTGAAATTATAAAGAGAAAATTATACTTTTGATTCTTAATAATAAAGGCATTAATTTCATATATATTTTTTGTGCAAATTTTACTGTGGACCACAGTCCACAATACATGGTAGTCTGCGCCGTTTCACAAAAAATAACTCTGCGTGTATAATATATTCAGTTTCATTTTATATACACTGCAGTTTCCTTTCAACACATATAACTACAGTTTCATTCGACATTATACGCTCAAATATGTAAAACTGTTATTCAGTTTCATTTTATATACACTATAGTTTCATTACAATACAACTACAGTATCATTTCGATATAACTACAGTTTCATTGGACAATATACACTCAAATATGTGAAACTGTTATTCAGTTTAATTTTATATACACCGCAGTTCCTTTCAACACAACTACAATTTCATTTTCATATAACTACAGTTTCATTTGATAATATAAAAATATATTAGATATAAAATGTAATATATAATAATTAAATATTAAATATAAATATATAAATAGGCTAGGCCTGCGGGCTTGTAGGCCGGGCTTTTAAATATAGGCCTAGGCCTATTTAACTAAATAGGCTTTTAATTAGGCCTAAGTCTGGCCTTTTTACTAAATAGGCTAGGCTATACTAGGCCCTAAGTAGGCCAGGCCGTAGGCCCCTGTGAAGGGGCCTGGCCTATTCC
>CM008337.1:8556007-8578927 GCA_002525835.2 Ipomoea batatas | reverse complement strand
CGCCCCCTTAAATTAACTTATACTCATCCAAGTCATGAAGCTAAACACCTTAGCTTTTTATAACATACGAAATTATATTATAATCTCGGCATTACCGATGGACATATATAATAAAGGAGTAGTTAAGTATATTATCTATCATAAAATTGACCCAAAAAATACATAACGTTTACGAGGAGATTGAAATTTAAAAAACAAAAAGATTGTGCATACTGCATACCATGATACTTATTGTAAACGTAAAAAACTTGAATTGTATATATTCAAAATTCAAAGTATATATATATCGGTTACAATAAATAATATGTATCAAACGAAAAAAGGTACAATCTCTGTGTAGAAGTCCTCTGATTCTCTACTAGAAGTATGCCTATCGGAAGTGTACCAAATTCAAAATATGCCGAATTGAAAGTGTGCCGAGTTCAGAGTATACTGAACTGGAAGTATGCCGAGTTATGCCAAGTTCGGACGTATGCCGAGCTATCCCAAGTTCAGAGTATGCTGAACTGGAAGTATGTCGAGTTTGATACTCAAACGGCGTGTTCCTTAGTGCAGTGTGTGCTCCCGGTGCAAATAAATTGTAGGCGTATCCCTCGATGCAAATAAATTGCAGGCGTGCCCCTCGGTGCAAATAAATTGCAGGCGTGCCCCTTGGTGCAAATAAATTGCAGGTGTGCCCCTTGGTGCAAAAATAAATTACAAGCGTGTCCTCTCGATGCAAACAAATTGCAGGCGTGTCCTCCCGGTGAGATGGAGATCTTCAGAGCTTCAAAATCTTCTAATCTTCGATGCCTTTAATGCCTTGTCAATCTTCAAAGTGAAGCCACTATTTATAATGGTGAGGGAGTAGAGAAAAATCTAACAAACCCCATCCTTTGAATTTAATTTAATATTTTGAATTAAATTCAAGGAATGTACCTGGACACCATCACGTCCAAGTTCATGATTTTATATTTTTGAACTGATTTATAATAATCACATCTTTCGAAAAATTATATGATCTACATGTATTTTTGATGGGCCAAACCAAGTCATAAAGTCCGTGAATTTGAACAGCCCAATTGATCCAATAGCCTGGTCCAATTCAATTAATTATCTCACCAACTTGGGCCGAACAATCCAACATCTAATTACTTTTAATTAAATAATTAGACTAATTAATTATTCAATGGGTCATTTAATTAACCCAATTAAATAAATATCAATCCAATTTAACTAATTAAAGTAATTAATTTAATAGCAAATTATCAGCCGCGACCCGATAACATTATTTGAATTTTCAGTGCTAACACTTAACAACCACGGAATCATCACGGCGAGCTAAAGGGTAGTTAAGTGGTTGGGTAGGGACGCACAGAGAACCCATACTTGCAAGCACCGGCTTAGAGGCGAGCTGTTTAATTTGTTGAAGATCAGAGAAGCATTTGAGACAGTTAATTAATAAGGTTGGGCTTGATATGCATGTATTATTTAGGCAAAAGGGTCAAATAGGCCCATGTATTACCATTGGGCAAATTATGCTGTGGACCTGGGTCCAAAACTACGTCGTTTTGGTCTTCTTATATATATATTTTATTTTTAAATTAGTAAACATATTGCTGAATATAGAGTTGTCCAAAAATGTGTGAATGTAGAGTATAGAAATCGTGAATGTAGATTTATGATTGTGTGAATGTAGAGTTGCCTAGAAATGTGTGAATGTAGAGGTTTCAAATTGTGAATATGGAATATAGAAGTCGTGAATGTAGAGTTATGCGTGTGTGAATCTGTAATAGAGTTAAGAAGTTCTAGCAACTTGTAGCCCTGTAATGTGTGAATGTGGAGTTCTCAAGTTGTGAATATGGAGTATAAGACCTGTGAATATAGAGTTTTGAATGTGTAAATGCATAACAGTGGTAATATAGTTACTAAACATATAATCGTATAATGTGTGAATGTGGAGTTTACAAAGTGTGAATGTAGAGTATCATATAATCATGTAATGTGTGAATGTGGAGTTTACAAAGTGTGAATGTATAGTATAGTGTATGTGAATGTAGAGTATAGTGTATGCGGGTGCGTGCAGTCGTCAGGCGCGCCGCAGCCTTATATTTTTATTTTTTATTTTTTGTTTTCTAAATTTGATTTGGTATTTTTTTTTCTTTCCCTCCCACTTTCTCTTTTCTAATCACACCTACAAAAACTCTCTATTAATATGGATGCTCTGAAAAGAAGGCAATGCATAGTTTTCTTTTGAAAAAAAGAAGAATATATAGAAGAAGGCAATAACACAAAATTGTCTTATCTCAATCCTATATAAGCAGCACCAGTGCACCCTCTTCACCAACGAAACCTCGATCTCAATCCTGTCATCTATTTCATCCTAAAATTCTTTATTTTTCTTCTACCTTACAAACCATATATATATCAGACAAGATCGAAGAGGGAGACAATGACACGTCAACCTAGAACTGTTGTAGCATTTGTTTCAATACTCCCTCTCCGCCATCAAACCTCTTGAAGTCATAAGTCGATTGGTTCCTCCTCCAGGACCTAACCCCGGCACCAACAACGCCGTTCACTCGACCACTCTCGGCGACAACAACTTTGCAGTAGTTACATCCAAGAATGGAGGTTCAAAAAAACTTCTGCCGTTACCATCTCCGTGGAAACCAGTCTCTCCTCCGACGCCAACTGCCGGCGCTAACTCCGCTCTCGTCGGAGCAAGTTCACGCAATGGGTGATGGCCAGGGCCGGTTTTTTGATTTGCGAGGCCCTGTGCTAATAGCTAAGTGAGCCCCTATTAAAGTATAAATAAACTGCGAATTGAAGAAAAATTGCAAAGAGAAAAATGCAAAAAAACCTAATTTTGAATCAATATATTCACAAATACATATACTAACTATTAGGCCAGGGTTGGACTAGGGGCCCCCAAAATTTTGGGGCCCGCACGTCTTGCACGCCCTAAAATCCGACCTGGTTATGGCATGGGGGCTCTAAACCAAATGCAAGTTTATTATCACAACAGAATCATTTCCTCAAGATTCTTATTCTCCTTTCATCTGTACTCAATTTCTCTTTTCATGCATGCTTTCCAAAACAGCCCAATTAAGAAAGTGTGATAAAATAGTGTTTGCTGATGCGTAAATATGAGCAGATAAGGTTTAATAATAATAATAATGTTGTTATTGCAAACAGCAGTCAGTGTATATCAAAACAAAAAGGTCATTATAATATCTAGAAGAGTGAGTACCTGTACCAAAATCACATCCAATGCAAGCACAGGGCTACTACCAGGGGAAATACCCTGATAGTATGGAACAGTTGAGGTAGTAAGAATTGAATCATGTGCTCCATCCAATTAAAAACTTAAGCTGATAGTTGCACTGCACATTTATGTTTATATTATATTTATGCTCACAGTAAGATCGAGCCTTAGCTGACAACCAACCTACTGTGGCTTGCAACCCAATTACAGCAGCACCCATTCCCACAAGGTTCAACACAATCCCATTTTTCAAGCTTTTCACCACATCAGCACGAGGAGGAGCCTACAAACACAAACAACCAGCGCAACATTAACTTTAATTGTGTTTGATCAAATTTGTGAAGTGTCGAATGAAAACATCATACAACTGCAAGGAATACAGCTAATGAGTAAAAAAAATCCATCCATATAGCCAACAGCCCAACACCGACTAGCAAGATTGGGATGAAGAATTAGTTTGGTTGATTTATAGAAACAAAAGAATGACTTTTACACTCATCTACTATTGCATAATATAAATAAGTCAAAAATATGGCGCAAAATTATGTAAGATTTATATCTTAGAATCTATGGATGCATAAGTATAACACAGGCTCAAACTCCCCATCTGCAGGAGTCCCAAAAAATGGCAATTCTATAAGGCCTGAACACATTATGTTAAAAATGTTAAAAGTTTATGGAATAAAATTGATCATCCATGTGATGTGATTGGCATTGAGTTATCTTGTTTGGATTAAAGCAAACCATTTTTAATTGTTACAATCTTTTATTATTGGTTTATTGTATCACGGTTTTGGAAAAGGGAATAATTTACAACGGCATTACCATTACAACTATTACCATAGCATATTAAGCTATAACGGTAATCATTATTATTAAGCTTATTTTTATGCATTTTTATGATTTTTTTTTAGAAGTCATGCATATTGAGGGATTTAAATTGATCTTTCAATCTTATGTCTTACCTATAATGTTTTGGAGTCATGTGTGTTTCTTTTATATTTGGGAGACTCCAATATTAATAATCGGTACATTTTGATTGATTGCATTGTTTATCATAATAAAAATAATCAATGTATATTTTGGCTATCCCTATCAATTTGACAATTGTGAGAGGCGACATTGGCATAAGAAGCAATTATCGATAGAATAAATCCAATGATCCTGCGATTACCATAAAATTGTCAAACAAACATCCTAGAAGAGACCAAATAAGTGTTTTTTCAAAGACAATATTTTATACTTATCTAATATTGGCTATTATGTGCATGTGATCGTATATATCAATATGTGATCATTTTAAGAATAAAATGTAATAGATTTTGATATGCCAAAATATATTGAAAACTATTAGACTCCCAGTTTTATTTTTCTAGTGTCTAAGTGAGTCAAAGATCAAAGGAAAATCAAACATCATCAAGAAATAATTTCGAAAATACATCATCACTATGGAAGAAAATATTTTTCGAGATAACAAGTCAAAAATTGAAGAACATCTTGAAGTATGAAGAAAGGAATGACAATGACACAAATTGGAGAAGATGATGACATTGTATGAAGTCTACTTGAAGATTAAGAAGAGGACTACATCAAGGATTAGATTTCATTAACTAATAAATCCGTATAGACATAATGATTAAGAGTTTAATCTCACTATTATAAGTCCAAGGATCAAACCTTAGTGTAAGGAGCTTAGTGGCCTGGACTACATCAGGATAATTGAAGATATATCATCCTAGTTGCAGTGTTTGAAGCACTGGTTGGGGCATGATTAATGGAGTGTGAAATCCTAGTTGCAGTGTTTGAAGCACTGGCTGGGGCATGATTAATGTAGGCTGGAGTAGTGGATATAGTGAATTCCTCTTGGAGTTAGGAGTAGAGTGGAGTAAGAGAATTACATACACCTCTGAACCACTATAATTTCTTGTGTCCTTTATTACTTTACATTATTTATTTATGCTTGCTTGATATTCACGTGAAACACAAACAACACATTATTTTATATTCCGATATGCACAAGACACTAACAATCTGTTAAGTGTTTTGGTTTTAATATTGGCTCAGCAATTTTGAATTGGAGTAAAGTCTATTCACCCCTCCCCCCCCCCTCCCCCTCTCCCTCTCTAAACTTTACCTTATCTCTTTTGGGACCAACAGATAATTTTTACCATGACCATTGTTTAAGAGAAAATATGGCATCCATCCAATTGATACTTAGTTTTTTAGAGAGCATGATTGATAGATGAAAATTATGATATGTTTTCTTGATGGGTTCACTCCATACGATATTGTATGTTGAGTAGTCTAATTGTCATGAAACCATTGCTCCTATATAGTTTTGTAGTCCATCATGAAAGAACATTTGCTTTTCTATTATGACAACAATTATTTGCTATAGGCAATGAATATAATATTTTCTTAGCTAAGCTCTAAACCTAAATCTTAATGGAGCTTTGCTCGGAAGGAAAATTAAGTATTTATGGAGGAAAATTTATCTAATCTCTTGGCACCTCCAATTTTATAAACTACTATGTTTATCCAAATTTGGCTCACTACATATCACAAAATTTTCCCTAACACCTAGTACGTGGTTTAGAATAGTAAATTTCCCTATTTGCATTAAGTTTTAGTATTAGTATGTAGTCCTTCTGTTTCTCTGTATCACCACAGTAGCGTATCATTATAGGCTAAGGGATCAAAAGATACACAATATAAGTTGATTGTAGAGCATAAGATTTTAACACACAACGAAAATCTATTTTCTCTCTTGAAACTCTGTTTCTACTCCTTTCTAGCCAACTGTGTTCATCCCTTGCTCTTGTTCACTGGGTTTCTTTGTTTGAGTACTCAAACATTGAACCATAATACATTTTATCTTGGGAAACTTAGGCTACAATGCTCCTAGCACTTTTGAGAGGTAGCAAATAAGGTTTTAAGGAAAGAGTATTCGCTCGACTCGTATTAACCACCTACTAGAAAAAACCCTTTCGTTTCTTGTGCTTGTTATTTTCCCAGAAATATTATTTTCGTAGTAATATTTCACAACAAGCTTAAAACCTTATTCCTTTTTGTTTTTGTCTCTAATTTCCTTAAAGAAATAGAGAACCCCGCACTTCTAGTTCACAATGGGCATGTAGGGAAAGGTACGCAACCCAGCATGCATTGTTGAAAAAAAAAAGAAAAAAAAGGAAAAAAGTGTGTGGTGCTAGCATGAGGTAGCACACGGCCCACACACTTATATGTATTTTCGGGTTAAGGGGACGCGATCCCTAAACTCAGCAAATACATATCTCTACCTAGGCATCTAGGGAAAGGTACGCAACCCAGTGTGCATCGTCAAAAAAAGGGAAAAAAGTGTGTGGTGCTAGCATGAGGCAGCAAACAACCCACACACTTATATTTATTTCTGGGCTAAGGGGACACGATCCCTAAACCTGACAAATACACATTATCTCCATATGGGCATATAGGGAAATGTATGCATGAGGTAGCAAGTAGTGTGTGGTACTAGCATGAGATAGCAAGCAACCCGCATATGAGTACATCCAGGTTAATGGAACGCGGTCCCTAAGCTGGGGATGTACACGTTTCCACCTAGGCATGCAACAGTTGACTTATTATATATCATGCTTCTCAGCGGTCGACATGCACTATCCCGCTACTAAGCGGTCGACTTATTATTACCCCGCTTCTAAGCAGTCAAAGCAGTTGACATATCTTATCCTGCTTCGCTAAGTTACCCATCGCAGCATGGCGTCTCAACAAGCCCGCTCAAGGGGAAGGTGGCGAGCATCTCTGTCTTTCTCTTGCAGGGTACGCGACAGAGTTGAGTCATCCTAACGAACAACATGTAGGGAAGGTTGTAGGGATCGAGCACAGAGCTTTCCGAAAGAGATGAAGAGCTTTTAGACTAGGAGTCGGGAGTATTATGGCGTGTAGAGAGTTCGAGAGTGTCTATACTTTCTTTACTTGTCAAAGATAACCAAAGAAAGTGAAGGACTTATGATGGAGACATGGGATCCCGGGGTCTATTTTATTGTGAAAGTCTTGGCCCAACCGCCCAAACGGGGTGTCCATCTTTATGGGTGATGTCTTGGCCCATTAAGAATGATGTGAATCTATTGTTCTAAGGGAAGAAGGAAACTTGGAGCAAAATAATATAAGATGTGCTATCATGGGTGTTCAAACCCACAACCCCCCACATAATAATATAAAGATGAACCACCCAAGCTATCATGATCTTGTGTATTAAAGGGTAGGAAGCTCCACTTATGCATGGGAGTGCGTTGGAACAAAGTAGTGGGGGGACACATGTGTGGCCAAGAATGATAGTTGCCAAATGTCGTCCATTTGTCAACGATTCGTGAGCCCTACAAAAAATATAAATAGGGTGCATTCCCTCACCTTAAAGGGCATCTCTTGGCCGACCAAACGTCTCATGGTCCATTGGTCTAAGTCTTTTTCTTGCCAACATGCCAAGGTTCGAGTCCTGTATTTATTTGTTAGCACTTTCTTGTGTTATTTATTTATTATCGGGCTACCATTTTGGGCACCATTCAATTCCTTAGAGCTATAGTATTTATTATTTATGTATTCTTTGGGCCGCCATTTTGGACTGATATCTCAGGCTTTGTACGTGCTATTTTGGACCTAGCGCCCTGGGTAATAAATTTGTTTTCTTCCTAACCCCATTTTGTACCACTATATCTGGTTTATGGTGAACCCGGTCCCAATAAAACCATCATATATATATATATATATATATATATATATATAAAAGACATTCTTGATTATATTAGACTTTATTACTTTAATACTAATTTGGATACTTTAATGTAGCAATGTGGTGGTTAATTTTTGGTGTGGGAACCACAAATTTGAAAGGACTAGCAATGAAGATTCTATCTCTTACTTCAAGTTCTTCGGGGTGTGAAAATAATTGGAGTATATTTGTATGTGTTAGTTATTTTTTAGAATTTAACTATTTATTCTTTAATTTGTCCACTTAATTAGTTATTTTATTTAGAAGTTACACACTTCAAGTCTTTATCTATCTAAGGTAGTTAATTTAGTTGTTCTAAGAACATGACTTGCATTTTAGGAACATACCCAAAAATAAAAAAGAAATAGGTTGGAATCTAACTGACTAAACAATTTAAACTTTGTCCAATTTACCAAAAGAAAAAGGGGCAAAATGTTGAATTATTACTTACTAGTGATGTAAGTTTGGCACAAGAATGAATTTTTGATAATGAGGAATTTGAGATTGAAGAGGAAGTAGAATTTGATGCAGAATTGGATGAAGCACTAAGATAGGAGTTCTAGATTGAGAGAGCTTCAAGAAGATAACTTTGAATCCGAAAGTGAAGAAGTAATTGGTGTTGAGTTTGAAGATGATGAAAACCGTGTGATAGATCAGTATAGACAAGGAAATGGAGAAGAAAATCTTGAGAGTTGAATTGGATGAAGACTTTAACTTTATTATTATTTGTTATTTACTTTGTTTTGAAATTTCAAGACTTGAGTTTTTGTATTGATTTCTTTATTTTGGAGTTTGACTTGATTATTTTCTCTATGATTCTATGAATTGATTTGGAAGTTTGGAAATAAGTTGATACTTTGTGAGTTGTGACTTTGTGGAATTGTGTTTTGATTCTTTAAATCTTTACAAAATTTACAAGTCTAGATTTTTTTGGTTAATATTTAATATTTTAGTATTAACTATTAAAGTATTAAATAGTGTTTTTTTAGTACTATTGACTCTGCTACAATGTAGTATATGCTCATAGCTACTTTCTCAACCAAATGAAGCACAAAGAGCCAATATCGCCTCCACTGAGGCTCGAACCTACCCCTCCCATGTGGGGGTGTGATGTTGTTGATTTAGCGGTGATGTGTGGAATGTGAGTGATAAAACGAAGAGTCAAGACTCCCCGAGTGTCGTTCTTAAGGATGGCAAATTGGAGTGAATTAGTGTTGGCATTTAGGAGGTTAATAGATAAGACTTACGAGAATCACTAGGGAACATTTGAGTCATGGATTGGGAATTGCAAAAGTGAATTTAATAGGAAAAGGTTTAAAAGAACAAGGGGGTTGAATGCCATAATTAGCCTATGTGATTGACCACACTATGATGATTATAGAAACGAGGTTCGGGAATTGTCACGGGAGTCACAGTATTTATAACGTGTGACGTCACACTCAGTCGTGCATTATTTTCTTTTCATCCAATTCTATGAGTCTCCAAGGTCTGGCCGTGCCAATAATCCCAACTTTTAAGCAAATTTTATTTACAGCTATTATTTCATTTCTTTTAGTTGTTTTAAGCTTATTTCTATGCAGCCGTTTGAGCTAACAAATGCAGGATAAACATTTCGGAGGCATAGATTTACCTTTAATTTGCCTACTGCCAAAGGCAAGGAAATGATGAGCCGACAATCTTCAAATAGATGGGCAGTAAACTGAAGAAAAGGTTGTAGAAACGAATCGTATGGTATATCATTCTAACTTTTCTTCCATTTTTATGAGCAAAATTGTCTTGGTTCACAGAGGATGAGTCGCATGAATTTGTTAGAATGGGTATAATATTTTTAGATAACTTATTTGAAGCCCATAACACACTTTTTAAGTGTGGAAAAATGCTTTAGTGTAAAAATCTTTTAAGACCCTAATCCTTTTTCCTCTGTTCCTCATGGAAACATCGAGGACGATGTTCACTTTTAAGTGTGGAAAGGATTTATGCTCTTTGAAATAGTTGATTAATTGAGTGATAAGGTATAGGAACTAGAGGGCGTGTTATTGCCAATACTATCTAGGAAGGCTCCTAACCTTGTGCCAAATACGAATGTTTTAAATATGCTTTGGAAGTTACACTTTGCACCAATTTGAACAATTGACCCAAAATTGAAAATTTTTATGTGTGCTTGCACGTCTTCACCTTGTATTTTGTTTGGACCTCAGTCAAGGATCTCTCGAAGTGGGAGTGTGAACCCCTTGAGTTTTAGAAAGATAAAAATTGCGAAGCCCGGAAATTGAATTAATTTTAGCAGGACATGGGGCAAAAGGTAAGCCAAGTGAGCTTAGAGTGAAAAAAATCCCCATTCCCTAGAAAAAGGCATGAGGGGTTAATATGGTGAAAAGAAAAAAGGCAAAGACCACTCCTAGAGATAAAAAGAGAGGTGAGCCATCTAGTCTGGATACGGGGTAACCATTGCACCATCTTCGAAAAAGCATGGAGATCCATGTGAAGTCGGTTACCCCGAAGAGATCCTGAAAGATGAGAAAAATAGAGAGGAGGTGAGCCACTTCGCTAGGATTCAGGCACCCATTGCACTGTCTTCGAAAAAGCATGGGGCTCCATGTGAAGTCGGGTCGTCTGATCGCCCAAGCCATTGCGATGAGCGGTCCATGTCCCTGCCCTCACTTATTTTAACGTAAAGGGGCTTTGGCGTTTAGGTTGGAAATTGGCTAGGGGGTGAACATCGTTCCCACTAGTCGGATCGGCTAGAGGCCCCTAGAAAATACAAGGTGAAACCATTTTGTCACTTGCATGCTTGAAAGGTGTGAACAAAACCTTTATGTTATATCCATCTCTTGAGACCTTAACTTCCTTAGCATATTTCTTACATTTGGTCGGCATGAGTTTAGTGGTCTTGGTAGATAGTGTAGGGAATTTCACCCACTCAACTCCGAACACCTACATATCGCTTGATCAATTAACAATGAGAGAACGAACTATCCTTGGTGCTTAGATGATTAGAGTTTAGAAAAGTATGCTTGCTTGAGGACAAGCAAGGTTTAAGTGTAGAAACTTTGATAAGCACCAAGAATAGTCTATTTTAAGGGTCATTTACGGGCTAGAATTGTATAGTTTATTACCCATTTTATGAGAATTTCATGCATTAAGACTCAGATGTGACCAAAAACCACTAACACGATCATGGAAGATGTTTTTAAGGTATTCTACAGCCAAAGGGAGGACTTAAGGCCAAAACTGAACAAAAAATGAAGAAACCATGAAGCAGGAGCCTCCCACGCAGCCTCACACGCGTGTGGGTGGACGTGGGATCATTCCAGTAGCTCCCCACGCCCTCCACCACGTGTGGTGATAGTCGTCGAAGCCTCAAGGCTTGACGCGTCGAGAGTGTGCCTTAGCAATTTATCAGAAATTCCTTGAGGGCTCAACGCGTCGAGAGCCCTATGACACCCTAAAATTCTGCTGCGCGGAAATTTTCTATCTTGCCCCTATTTTGTTCCCCCTATATAAGGATCATTATCCCAAGCCCTAGGCAGTAGATTTTAGAATATATTATCATATATTAGGTTTTAGATTAGGTTTTCTTAGGGATTTTCTCCCCTCTTGGGGGAAATTCCTCTTCTCCTAGATTAGATTAGCTTCAAGGGCAAGGAGGAATATTGGAATTTCAAAGACAAAGTGTAAAAGACTCCCCTCTTGAGGGTGGTAACTATACTATCCATTTCTTAATCTAATATTTGCTTCTTTGAGATTTCATATCTTTTCCTTGTTTCTTTAGTATGTTAGAGTAGAGTAGAAAGGGGATTGGTGGCCCCAAGGTTAATCTATGTGGATGTTTGATATAAATTGCTAGATTAAATGTGAGCTTTTTGATTGTTGGAAGATGATCTTGTGTGGATGATGTTTATTAATGCTTTGTGCCTAAGTGTGGCAACATTAGGTAGCAAACCCAAAGGAAGTGAGTGTGTGCGCGATAGCGGCCACTCACGAGTCTAACTCACCCACATCTCCGTCCTTAGTTCGAAAGGACAAGGTCCGAGAGGAGTGGTAGACAAGGTGTTCGATGAAATGCCCCAACCGAATGAGGATGTGGGAGTCCAAAGTGTGACGCCACTTGGTAAAGTGCCACGAACTCCCTAGTCTATTCCACATCTCTAGCTCACTAAACCATACAAAGATAGTCCACATAGAGAAGCCTAAGGCCCCGATCTCCGTCTTTACATTTCTTTTACACAACCACTATCAACCTTTCTACCTTCTTACCAATGAATCCAACCCTTAGCCATTCCCGTAACTCTTTCCCTTCAACCTCTTAGATGCCAACACACTAATTCGATTCCCATTCGCCATCCTTGAGAGACACGACACTTGGGGAGTCTTGACTCTTCGTTTTACCACTCATCCACACCTCACCACAAAATACACAACATCAATAGTTACCACCCTCAAGAAGGGGATCTTTACACTTTTGTTCTTGAAATTCCAATCTTCTTCCTTGCCCTTGGATCTAATCTAACCTAGAAGAAAAGGAATTTTCCCCCAAGAGGGGAGAAAACCCTCTACAATTTTCAGATCTATCCTATTCTAAAATTTTCCTCCCTAGGTTTAGGGCAAAAGGGATTTATATAGGTGACAAAAGGAAGACAAAATTCCGAAATGGCCCTTGGCCCGACCACGCATGCCACCACGCGTGGTGGTGGGCGTGGATGGTTACTGGAAAGATTCCACGCCCAGCCACATGCGTGTGAGGCTGTGTGGGACGATACTACAGTGCAGCTTCGTTTGTCTTTTGCTCTATTTTAGCCTCAAATCCCTCTCCAACTTGTAAAATACCTAAAAACTTTTCCTAGGATTGATGTTAGAAGATTTTGGTCACATCTGAGCTAAAACGCATGCAATTGTTATGATCAGATGGCAAAACGTTACACTTCTAATTCATTTTAGACCCTTTTTAAGTACCATTCTTTGTGCTTATCAGTGAAGAAGGAGCTGGAGGCCGTGCTGCTGGATTGCGTGACCTAGTCACATTTCTCTTAGTCGCCTTTGCCTCGTTCCTATTTTTGCGTGTGTGTCCGAGGTTCATGGTGGATAAATCTTCAAGTGACAAAGGGGTCATGACTGCCTCCTTCACGATATTCTCAGTCTATTCTGCCTTTGCCTTGTATCCCAAAGCAATGCACAGCTGTGTGATTAGCGGTCCTAAAAATACTGAAGAGATTTTTTCCCGCTGTTGTGCCTTTAGCCATCCTTTACAAACCATTCCCATGTTTACCGGTGTTCCTGTGTCCATGCTCCAAAGTGCAAACAAGTCAGTTCTGTACACCTTCGCATAATTGCATATGCAACCTTCCCAAGATTAGGCGAGAATTCGTTGTACTACTCGAATATCATCTCTGCGAATTTGAGAATGAAGCACTCTTGCACCACTCCATTCAATTCCTAGCTTTGCAATCATTTGCCAATACCTCTTCGGAGTTTCAAAATCTCCAAAATCCCAAGGAAGACGTCTATACCATGGTCTCTCCTGATCTTCCTTGTTGTAAAATCCAAGAAGCACTCCTAGGGTGTCAACCGAGATGTGATAGGAATCATTGAAAATGGAGAACCGAATTTTCGGGCTCTTTAGGTCGCTGCTTTTTCCTGCGACCTCTAGATTGGCTACAAATTCATAGACCACCAGTGTGTACGTCGGGTGATGCCATCCAAAGACCTTGCTCGAGTAAGGTTGATGTATGAGACAAGCCATTGAATGTCGACAATGGAAGGCATTTAGAGCAGCCAAATCAATGAAGTTCCACCCGGTAATTGGAAGATTGGTCAAGTAATGGAAACATTGTCTCATTTTCGTAGTCATGACAATCTCTCGGTAGGGTTTCCCGCATCATCATATTCCTTTTTCGGTTTTAGCGTAATGGGTTCCTCTATCGGTGCTTTTCTTTTTCTAGCTCTCATTTCCTTTTGACGTGCAATCGATGATTGTGAAGACATTTCTTAGAAAATAATCAAGAATTGGGACATAATACAAAGAAACATCATTCACACCTTAAGTCACAATCTAGCACTCAGAAACAAAGGAACATAGAATTCTAGCACATTCTCAACATGTCTTGGCATTTCAAAATATCATAGTAAGTAAAGCAATCACATTCTAAAAACAACTTGGAATTCAAAGGTCAATGAAAGAAGTCAACTTCATCTTCCTCCTCAAGACTAAGTTGAAGGTGAAAATGAAATAACCAAATAAGCTTAATATTAACAATCACATGGTTGGAATCAACAATATAACATCAAAGGAACAATAAAGTTTCATTCTTGGTCACTCATGCTTTCAAGTTCATATTAAAGTTCAACTAAGCAAGAAGTGTTCAAGTTCCATATAGGTTTATCAATTCCTCATATATGAGTTTACAAAATCATAAGCAATTCTCAAAATGTAGTAAAGATGTAGGCTCAAATCTAACACATATGCTTTTAAATCAAAGATATATTATGAGAGTAGACAAACAATGTAGTTCTAGGAAGATACCCATTCAAAATTAGATTCTAGTTCTTTGACCAAATAAAGCAAGGAAATCTAAAGGTTACCTTCATAGATGACATTCGATATGATATTCCCTTGGAATCTTGCAAGTTAAATGCTTAGGAATGAAGTGTTTTCACCTTAGAGATGATGTTTGCTCGTGGAAATGAAAGAAATGAAGAAATGGTAAGATTTAAACACATTTGCAGCACTTTTACGCAACCTGTCTGGTGCTCGTCCACGCAGGCTTCACACGTGAAGGCCCGCGTGGATGCGTACTGGATTCCATCCACGCCTCCTTCACGCGTGAGGGTGGCATGGACAGGCTCAGTTTGTCCACTTCGAGTTTTATTTGCCCGTTTTGCCATAGTCGATGACTTGATGGATGAATTTTTTGTCAGGACATGTCTTCAAATGTTGAATCTGCGTGGTTAGTTCAAGCGAAGCTATATGAAAGACAAAGATTATTAATAAGTGAAAGAAAATAAGGCGAAAATAAGTAAAACAAATTCTAAGTCCTAAAGGATAACATTGGGAATGCCTCCCAAGCGCGCCACGTTTTACGTCACTGGCTAGACGTGGTGTGCTCTATCCTTCGAAGCACACCGATTTTGGGACCTTACCAAGTATCCCATGTACCTTTGCTTCAAGGAATGTCCCAAGGTGTAGGACATCCTTGAATTCCCAACCAAATAAAGGAAGAACAATTTGCATTATTGGAAGAATTTTAGCCTTAAACACCCTGCTTAATCCCTCTAGGATGGTATGAACTTCCCTTATTTCCTCATTCTCTCTTCCACCCGAAAAGATTTTTTCATTCTTAACACACTCTTTATAACATATCTCATCACTTCCCTTTTCAATTTCAATTTTAACAAAGTCTCCCCACTCAACTTTCTCCATTATGTCAAAAGTGAAAATCCCTTCGTTGTCCACCATCTCCTCTTCACGCTCACTCATCTCATTTCCCACTCAATTAGACTCAAGGACTCACCCTCATCCTCACAAGAGTAAAATGAAGCATCATCCCCCTCACTCATAAACTCGTTTTCACACAAATCGAAGAACTCAT
This sequence comes from Ipomoea batatas, assembly GCA_002525835.2. NCBI lineage: Eukaryota > Viridiplantae > Streptophyta > Magnoliopsida > Solanales > Convolvulaceae > Ipomoea > Ipomoea batatas. The sequence continues at coordinate 8,563,332 of CM008337.1, read as the reverse complement.
CTTCCATGAAATTGAAACAAACGTAGTCATTATTAAACAAGAGAGAATTCTTACAATCATCAATCAATATATCACAAGTTTGTATGGAATCATCATCCCGAAAATTAAAGCAAGCATAATCACAAGTAGTAGAAATATCAATGCAAAGGGAGTCATCCTCACAAGGAACACAATTATCATTATCAAACGAATCAACACTCTCACACTTATTAATAGAATCATCATCAACAAGGGCTATGGAATCATCCTTCCGGAAATAAAAACAAGTAGTATCACAAGCATATAGATCATTATTGCATTTCAAAGGGGAGTCATCCACACAAGTGACAAAAGTGTTTTCAACAAGAGCACACGAATTTTCAAGAATATTAACATAAGAAAGATGAAGAATGTTACCACATGTCGGCTCTTCATCTTCCCACACTACTTCAATTTCCTCATCTTCACTCTCCATCTCTACTTCCTTTGGATCTTCCAATTCGAAAATTGGAACTTCTTTAAGCACCGGGGCGTAACAATCCACTTTCTCTTCAACACTCACCTCTTCTCTAGCATTTTGGTCTTTTTAATCCTCATGTATAACCTTTGGATTGGCTTCCAACATTGGGAGATCATCTATAATGGGGTAGTTAGCCCATAATGCATTAGTTTTCATGAGCTCCTCCATCATAGATAACATTTTTGTTTCAACCTATTCCAATGGAAGACCTTCCTCTCGATGTGTAGCAAGATAATCTTTTAATTCACTCTTGATTTCGACTCTTAAATTAGTTGTGTCCTCCTTGGCCATCTTTGTGAATGCTTCTATCTTATCCTTTAGAATCTCAAATTCGTTCTTGGCCGATGGGATATAATCACAAGGATTGGTAGGGATAAAATATCGAATGGAGGGTGGTGTTTCAAAGAAATGTGGATCATTGTTTTCTTTGTGAAATTGTGATGGATATGGGTAGTGGTTGTTTAGGTGGGAATTGGGGAATGAATATGGCTCGTGAGTATAGCTTGGATCGAGCTATTTCATCATTTGTACAAGCTTACTCTCAATATTTTGGAATAAAGCTTTGATGCTCAACGAATCATTTTCTTGAAAAATGGGGCCTTGACAAAAAGGGGGTGATATTTCATATGGTGGTGTTGGATAATAGTTATGTGTATAAGATGGATACGGATTTGGATGTGGTAAGTAGTGGTGTGGAAGTAGATAAGGATTTGGAGGTGGGTAGTGATATGCTGGTGGAGGGTAAACATAGGTAGTATGGGGGTAATAGAGATGTAACACCCCGGCCCGGCTATACTGTACATCCGGAGTAGTTACCGCCACACCTAGATTGAACCCTGTCAAGTCAAGAAAGAGTCCGCTCTAGATGCACAGGCTAAAGAAGGAATCTGATTCACACGTTTTCTACCCGACATAATTATATATATATATATATATTGCAGTAGAAAGAAACAAAAGTAGCTAGGTTAGCTACGAATATATACACAAGGATTGACCTCTAGGGTCCAAAAACATAGAGGTTTATGTTGGTTACAACCTTACTAGCCAACTAACACTACTGTGGCTACAAAAGATATTCACACAAAAAGAGTCATTCTAAACTTTCCCCAAACCACGTCATCTAATCTAAAGAACGGTACACCGGTCCTGTGTACGTCCCCCATACTAGGTGCCACTCACCTGCGAACCAAGTGAGGTGATCTAGGAAGTAGCAAGGGATGTTTACCATGGACCACTCATCCCAAAACTCCGGAGGACTGGGGTCCCACGGGTAGGGATAAAAACAACAAACTCCAGGGGATTACTCCCCTCTAACACTTCCATGGGGTAGAATACATGCCTAGCTTGGGCTCTATCAAGAAAACTCGGCGGTCCACTGGGAACATGAGTGTAGGCGGGTGCAGTAGGATAGGCTGGAGGAGGAGTATACGTCGGAGAGGGAGGAGCAGGAGCGTAACCGGGAGCGTAGGGGTCATCGCCTAACAAGAATTGATTACTCTATTATTGGGAACATAAACTCGGATGAGCTCCCAGAGCTCATCGGGCAACATGAGCCCACGCTAGACAACATCTACTAAATAAAAGCACATTGAAGTGTAGTTAGCACGACGGCTAAGTAAGAAAATCCATGGTCACTCAAAATTCAACAAAGGTTTTCAAAAACATGTATATAAGAGTTTTGCAACTTTACCCATTTGTTGAGATTTCACCTGCACATAAGTTAACAACGAAGACTTGTACAAAAAGAGATTAGTGAACCAATATCAAGCTTTCATTTTGGATACCATCATTTCTTCTAAGTATCGATACAGAATAACTCTTTCTTACTTTTAAATCTTTCTTAGTTTCATATTAGCAAGCGTGAGGCCTTTGGAGTATTCTCTTAACTCCCTCTTTGACCACTTGGATCATCAAATTTAAGTGGTTAATTTTAGACTTTCCAGGTAAGATTTATGTCTACCTAAAATTTATTTACCCCAAAGTAAAATCATTTTACTAAGTGTTTATGTGCTAAATTTATTATTGAAATTAATTATGTGAAATATTATGTGATTTTTAGTTATTGTGTAATTTGTGTAATTATAATATGTTAGTATGAATCATGTGGATTTACGTATGTTGTGTATATTGATTTGGCATATATGTATTTTTTAAAAAAGTTCATGTCCCACATACGTGAATTGTGTATATAATAATTATGTGAATTATATTTGCATTAATTTGGACAATGTATCCAGCATTTGCATATGTATATGCGCGTAATTTGTGTATTACGTACAGAGTGCAATAATTAGGTTTGAAATGTTGGTATATTGTATTGGGGTATTAGTATTGGTTGGATGATTAGTATTGATGGATTACTTATATTTTGATTATGATATGATAATCAGTATGAAGGTTGTTTGTATGGGTGAGTGGATGGTGAAGGTATGGAGGGTGCTAAAACGAAGAGTCATGAACTCCCCGAGTATCGTATCTCTCGCGGATGACAAATTGGAGAATATACGGCTTTGCTACCTTGGTTGGTTTGAATAACATTAAGATGAATCATGTGGATTTTGGTAAAAAGGAGATAGTAAGAGGGCAAAGGTTAATGAAATAAAGAAGTACAGTAAACAAGGGGAAATAAAGGCGGATGGGGCTAAGATGTCATGGAGATTGGTTCAAGCATAAGGTAGAGTGTTGATTTCTTTTGAGTTATAGTTGAAGGAGCTTGGAACATTGTCCTGAGTGACGTCACACTCAAGCTCCCAATCCTCAGTCGGTTGGGGAATTTTATCAAACACTTTGTCTACAAGTTCCCTCCGGATCTCATTTTCTCAGATTGAGAGCGGGAGATGTGGGTAGTGGGCTACATCTCTTTGCGATATCTCGCCAAAGAAATGATCATATACTCTTGGAGAGATCGGGGCCCTCAATCTAACAAGATCATACAAAACATACACACAAATTCAACATTCCCCAAAGAAATCAAACTCATTAATCAAATTAGATCATGAACACCAATCATCCATTCAATCTAGCCCCTATCCTAGGGATTAGCCTCTCATAGGCTTTAACAACATCAAAGCATCAAAATAGAAAAGCATATCTACAAGATCAATATAAAAAGCAAACACCTTTAAGGAAAAAGGTAAGGTAAAAGGAAGCCAAAGAGAAAACAAATCTTTAATGAAAGAAGTTACCCAAAAGATCTTCAAGGCTATGGAGATCTAAGTTCTCTTCTCCCAAGAGCTCCTCCTTCTCCCGTAATCCTATCTAAACCTAACCTACAATTGTAGAATAGAAAATGTGACAAAAGACTCCCTAAACCTAGCTGAAATGTCCCTTAAATACTAAAACATTGCATAGATTTTCTGGTGCCGCCCCACGTCTGCCACACGTGTGTGGACTGGCGTGGACAGTTATTGGAATATTTCCACGCCAGCTCACACGCGTGTGAGGCTCATGGGCGTGGATTCTTCATTTTCGTTTCCTTTTGTTGTTTCCGGTTTGGTCTTTGTGTGCTCCCATGTGGATTGATTCTTCCTTTCAATGGTTTTACGCTCCTTTTAGGTTGATTTCAGCCTTCATTCCTGTGGGCATTCTTCAAAACACTCCACACAAGACTCATTTGCAATTTGTTAGTAAAATAGCATGTAAACACGTAATTGCACTCTTTAAGACTCATTTTTAGCAAGAAATAAACTCAATAAGTTAAAGATAAATAAGTACTTTTGGCATCTATCAAAGTTTCCACACTTTAGATTGCTCGTCCCCGAGCAAATTGTTCATTCAAAACCTTCTCATTTAGATGCCAAAAGTTTCTAAGCTAAAGATATGCTCATGATAAACATTCATTCAAAACACAATCTACTAGGAGATGTGAAATCCTTCACAATATCTTCAAGGAATGATAAGAATGTGCCATACACTGCTATGAATATTCAAACGAAGCGAAACCCCTTTCGGTCACAGGTTGGACAGTTAATTAGTTTTCACAATATCAAGCATTCAGTCCAAAATTTCATTCACCTCTCATTGTGCAAAGGCCTTAAGCTGATCCCCCTAGTAGGAACGATGTACAAAACCTAATCAATCGGCCTCCCTAATCGCCAAAGCCCAACGTAAAAGTAAGTGAAAATAGATCCATGCGCCTCTCTCCGCCAGTGGCTTGGGCGGTTACTCATTTTTCTCACTTCCTAGGGTAACATCGTCAAGCAACCCGACTTCACATGGAGTTCCATGCTTTTTCAAAGGCAGTGCAGTGGTGCTTGAATCCTAGCGAAGCGGCTTCCCTCATCTCAATTTTCTCATCTCCTAGGGCCATTTTATTGTGAACAACCGATTCCAGATATAACATTTGTGTATTTAGGAGACTATGGTTGTTCACCACCTAGCGAGATGGCTTTCCTCGTATCTTAACTCGGGGATTGGCCTTTTTGCCCTTTCTACTTATTTCTCCGAACGATAACCCCTCATGCCTTTTTCTTAGGGAAACAGGGATATTTCACTCAATGCTCATAGAAAGCTCTCCTTTTGCCCCATGTTCTATTCTATGATTATTCAATTTCGGGCTTCGCTTAACTTATCTTTCTGAAATTAGGGGTTGCACACTCCCACTTCGAGAGATCCTTAACAAAGGTCTTTACATAATATGAGGTGAATACCACACAAGCATACAACTTTTCAAAATTTTTAAAGGTCAAGGTAGGGGTACTTCCAAGGTTATTCAAAGAGTAAACTTTTTGGCACAGATTTAGCATTCTCCAAAGATAGAATGAATCACAACACATGCTTGTGGCTTGATTATTTTTCAAACAAATGATATAGAGCTCTTAATTAAGATTTTCATTTCAAGCACAGTTACAGCACTTTCCACACTTTAGACCAAACATCGTCCTCGATGTTGACTTAGAATGTAATAAAATAGAGAAACAACAGACCATGCATTTTTCCACATTTTAAAAGGAAAACATGAGGTTCAAATTCGTCCGGTTGGTTTGGATTTGGTTTTGGCCACCGGTTCGTGGATTCGTCCGGTTGGTTTGGATTTGGTTTTGGCCACCGGTTCGTGGATTCGTCCAGTTGGTTTGGTATTGGTTTGGAAGTTGAAACTTTCCATTTGGATCCATTCCTCCTTGACACTATATATAATAACTACTATTGGACATATGAAAAGTGTGACTAATTATTTGGAAAATTTACCTTTGGTGGTTATTGTGAGAGTTCAGGATACTCTCTATTTGGAATCTAATTTGGAGAGATTGGAATTCTCTCTTTGGTTATTATTTTAAGAACTTGGAAGTGATTCTTTTGATTTGGAAATTGTTGGTGGTTACTTGAGGATTTAAAATATCTCTTTGGTAAATATATTATGATTTAAAGAAATTTGAGTACTGATGGTATTATGAAATGTCTTGAGGAATTGATTATATGAAAATGTTGAGATACAGGTTATATGGAGACTATTGAGAAAAGAGTGGTTGAATGAATGTGGATTATGGATAGGCAATGCCTTGATCTCCTAGGAATTTTGTTGGTATATTTATATATACTTTAACGTGTGATTTAATCGAGTTACATTTTAATTGGTTAAAATTTATTGATAATGATGAGAATAAAAATGCTTAAGGGGTGATTGAATGTGTTAATTACATGCTCCTATTTGTTATGTGCTATGTGCAAAACGTTTTACGGGGTGGAGTAAGTCTTACCAGCCGTCGTGCTGACTTTGTTTCCCCCTTAGTTAATTTTGCAGGTGATGATTGCATGATTTGGAGCATGAGAGCGATTTACACCTTCTAGATTAGTATTTGGATTTTTATTTTATTAGATAATCTAGAGGTTGTATTTCAAAGAAATGTATTTTGTTCATTGTACTAGTATAAATTATGGGTTATTTCTAGTAGTTGTTTTTAGCCTGTGCGTTTAGATATAAGATTTATCTAAACGTGGCGGTAGCATCCCTATTTTCAATCGTTTTGCTTTTGGGCTTCCGCAATTAAAGGTGATTTTTAATTAAATAAATCCTGTTTTAATAAAATATTTTGGTCTGGAAAATGGGGGTGTTACAAGAGACATGGTTGGGGTGGATAACCTCTTCAAGATTGTCCTCCATGGTGTGGATAACCATTGGAATTCATATAGGCACTCAGTGGTAAGCTTTCAAGTGATTTTCAACAAAAATTTCTTGCACAAAGCTTAACCAAAAAACAAATCTTTGCAACTAAAAGTAGTTGCAAGTGAGTAGCAAGGTATTCAAGATAATTAAGCTCACTTCTTTAATCAACCAACAAAAATAAGAAAAAAAAAATAAGTAAAAAGAAAGCAATTCAAGAAATCTTAACAATTAACTTAAAAAATGTCAACACAATTCAAAACCGTTTGACATCCCCGGCAACGGCGCCATTTTGATGTTGTTGATTTAGCCGTGAGGTGTGGAATGTGAGTGATAAAACGAAGAGTCAAGACTTCCCGAGTGTCGGTCTCAAGGATGGCAAATTGGAGTTAATAGATAAGACTTACGAGAATCACTAAAGAACATTTGAGTGATGGATTGGGATTGCAAAAGTGAATTTAATAGGAAAAGGTTTAAAAGAACAAGGGGGTTGAATGCCTTAATTAGCCTATGTGATTGACCGCACTATGAGGATTATAGAAACGAGGTTCAGGAATTATCACGGGAGTCACGGTATTTATACCGAGTGACGTCACACTCAGACTCTCAATCCTCATTCGATTGAGGCATTTAATCAAACAATTTGCCTACCACTCCTCTCGGGCCTCATCCTTCCGGATAGAGGGCGGGGATGTGGACGAGTTGGACTCGTGAAAGGCCGCTATT